>JAOTQK010000019.1:5855825-5873026 GCA_025642025.1 Rhododendron ferrugineum
GGAGGGTGAGGAGAGAGAGAGACCAGAGGACGGTGAAGGCCGCGGCCGGGAGGAGCGTGCGGAAGAGGCGGCGGAGGGCGGCGGGGTCGGGCGAGTGTGCCGGGGGGTCGCGGAGGGTCTTCCAGAGCAGAGCCTGGCTGCACAACGAGAGGCTTATGCGGAAGTAACCGGCGTGGAACCTGGCTATGAAAGGGATGATGGTTAGAGCCTTGGTTGGAGTGGTGTGGTTCGGGTTGGGTGAGTCGATTACGAGGTCGATTTCAGGGTGGCTCGACCCGGCTGAGTCCGTGACTCGGTGGTTCGCATTGTTTTTGTGATGCATTGTGTAGTAGTGGTGGTTCCGGGTGGGTAAGTTCGTTGGTGAGTCGATTACGAGCTCGATTTCGGAGTGGATAGACCCGGTGGAGTCTGTGACTCGGTGGTTTGCATTGGTATGGTGAGGCATTGTGTAGTAGTAGTAGTAGTAGTAGTTTGGGAGGAAATGTGAATATTTTGTGATATACAGCATGTATATTTATAAGGAAGCCCTCTGTTTAATTTATTAGATTTGACCTAAATATTATATTATGGTTTCTCTCATTTTCTAGAGCCTTTTTTTATTAGTGCGCATCGTCACTTGACATTAGAGCCTTTTTTTATTAACGTGTGAGTTACATACTGTATGGTGAGACGTACACAGATATGTGGTGAGAGGGACGTTAAAGCATCACGTACGTGGCGATGCTCTCGAAGCACTTTATAATTTTCTTCAAAATTAACATTATCGTACTTGATGCTCTTTTTCATCCCAATTTGTTTGTGGAAGAATCTAATTACTCCTTCTAAAAAGACACAATCACTACACTTGTAAAGATTTAAATTTGTAGGAGTAATAAATTGTTCATTTAAGAGCATCCTCATTGTAATAAGCAAATGGGGATGGATAAACAAATTTAATAACAATGCTCAAAAAATACCTCACATTGTAATAAACAAAGTTACAAGTTTATTAAGAATAAGCTTGATCATTTTTCTATCGATGTTCGACCAAATTGATTCACACGGAAATGTTCTTTAAATAGGCATGTACGAAATAAATGGTTGGAATTAATAGTATTTGGGAGTCTTACGAAACCCACAAAGTCGAGTTTGAGAGGGAGGGAGGGAGGTGATCTTGTAATTTCTAGAATTGTGCCAAAGAGGCTGTCATTATTAATAAGAGTTTTTAGAAACAAAAATTTCCACAAGTCGGTCAAAAAAAAATTGGGGGTTATCAAGAATTTCCACAAATTTTGGGGTTATCAAAAATTTCCACAAGTCAGTCAAAAAAAAATTTGGGGTTATCAAGAATTTCCACAAATTTTGGGGTTATCATTTCAACACTAAAATACACCAAAAAAATTAAAATAAAAGGATAAATGTAAAGCTTTCAACACTTTCAAGTTTCAACGGTTGGAATTAATAGTATTTGGGAGTCTTACCATCTGAAAGTCCTTATGGCCCCATATTTGTAAAGCTTTTTTTTTTTCATCAGACATATTTGTGAAGATTTTTTTTTTTTGGGCAACAAAGAGGAACTTCATAGATCAATAAATAGTTGACATTGTAGCTAGCAAAGCATATAAGGTTTTCATCTCTCAATTACATATATATCAACAGGATGTAGCTAGCAAAGCATATAAGGTTTTTTTTATAGGCAAAGCATCTACTATAAGGTTGACATTGTTAAAAAAAAATTCGCATCTGTTAATTTTTTGTCAATTTTTTGTGGACTATTGTTTCGTTATGACAAGAGGAATCTAAAAAATATAAAATTATGATCGAAACCCAAATTATTTTGAATAAAGACGGAAAAAATTGGCTTATTGGCTTATTTTTGTCTTTATTCAAAAAATTTAGGTTTCGATTGTAATTTTTAACTTTTTAGATTTCTCTCGTCAAAAAGAATCAATAATCCACAAAAAACTAACAAATACGAAATTTTTTTGAATAAACACAAAAAAAAAACAAACCATTTGATCGACTTATTTAACTGAACAACTCTTACATTTAACTGAACAGCTCTTACTCTAATCAAGAAAATAATAAGGGCTAAATTTCTGTCACGTTGTACTTCAAAACACATGGCCAATAGGTCGATCATTGTCATGGCCAGTGGTAATATTTGACTTATTTTCTATTGGATGTGAGCTTGACTGTTAAGATGGTTGAAAGGGAAAATCAAATTTACAACCAAAATATTACAAGCTGTGCACCACTGAACTTTGCTTAATTTGATCATTTATTTTTTACTAGTGATTTTGGAGTACTGTCAGGACAACTACAGGTTCGTGTGTTTTTGCTTCGCTGTACAAAAGCAAATTAAGTCGAAGGACGTTTTATCTTGGGAAAGGAACACCGGTCAATCTAGTATAAGAGGGGATGTATCGTTCCTTATGGGATCAGCGCTCCCCGTGCCTCGACCAACCACAAGCTATCCAAATTCTTTTCTGCCTTTTTGCAAGATATATTGGACGAATATTCCAACTTGGACAGCTCTCCCAACCAGGTCTCTTTCGGTCTCTATATATCCATCTACCGACTTATCATAGTCCTTCCTAAGTGAAAAACAAGAAAGATCAAGACTACACCAAACTTCAAAAATCTCTTTACGAAGTTTACGTACGTGGGATAAAAGGCGGTTGGTACGGCTAGTCTGACTTTTTGGACTTGGGGTTTGGAGTTGTTTACTGCGAGTATTTATTCAGTAGTGGTTCGAGAATACCGGCATGCGGTGTTGTTCGTTTGAAGGACTCAAAATTTCTGAGCACAATTTCTAATAAATTTTTTTTGTTTCTCTCTACTTATTACTTTCAGAAACCTGTATCAAAATCCAAAACGAACAGGGTCGTGTCTAACATTGAAAAATTATTCAATGCCTCTAGGAAACTACAACATGGTTGCCCAGGGGCTTTTCCTCAACCACACATTTCTATAAGACTCGAAACTAAGTGTAAGGACTCCACAACAATGTGTGGTGACCGAAGAGAGGCTTAGGACATCGCCATGTGGTGCTTCAAGGACACTAAATAATTTCTCGTCTAACATCATCATCCATCACATATTTTCGTGAGGTTTATTCACTTATTACCAAGTACCATATAAATATGTGATGTATAAATGTGTTAGATAAGTGTTAGTGCCGCAAGACCACTGAGTAATTTTTTCGTTTATTGTTTTTTTTTTCTTATCGGCAACAATCGTTTATTGCTCCTTACAGATAAGTTTGTACATAATGTGGGGGCCAGGGGATCCATTAGCTCTGTTCTTCTTGGCTTTTATGAACAAAACAAGACTATAAAACTAGCATGCGTACAAAGTTATTGGTAGGCTATTTATGTTTTTCTTTTTTTAATAATGCAGGAAATTCTGGGTCAGCTTGTGAATAATTCGGACTAATCCTTACATCCCCTTCTAGAGTCATTTCACATGCTTACAAGTGACGCGTGGGGGTGAGGTGGCTCCAAGAATTATTGACAAGGAGAATCGAACTTGACATTTAAGGATGGAGCAAACACCTAAGTCTCAGACCAAGACGACTTGGCCAACTCCAAGGCTATTAAGTTATCAAGAAAAGCCTATATGAATCTTATTTTTCTTCATTATTTTTTGTAGTCAAGTTCTCCTGTCTCATATTTGTACATGCATGTTGAGTAATTTGGATGTAGTTTCAGAGTAGCTTCAAGGGCAGCAAGCGCTTAATATGTAAAATTCATACAGATGATCGACCTATGTTTTATGAAGAGCTTATTACGACTCAACTTATCACTCGGCTAACCTCTTGAGCGTTGAGATCAATTTTGTACTAGATTTGAGCCATGTTTTCTTCTTCTCTCTTGTTTTATAGCGTTCTTTGAGGCCATGGAACTTTTTGGTCATCTGTTAACCAATCGCCGGGATAGAAAATTCATAATTCATCATATGGTATTTTAAGATAATTATGAAATTATGTATATCGGGTTTCACCCTAAATACGAAAAGTACTCTTATAAGAGCTTGAATCCTAAAAGTCCAAAATTCTAGATCCGTCGTCCCCGATAAGAATTGAGTAAATGGTAAATTCGGCGTGCTCTCTGTACCATTCAACGAAAGCGCAACTTGATACATGTAAAAAGGGGAAAAGAAAATAGTAGCCAGCCAACCGCACAAAACGTGAGTGTGAAATGAAGTGTAATACCATCTGTTTGCACTAGTAGCCATCCGTAGTAAAACCTGATTCCCTGGCCAATTGCTAAAAGAGATGAAACATTTTCACATGGTTTCTCATGAGAACTGATCCTTCCCTTTTCTGAAACCCTTTCTCTCGTCCTCTGATCGTGAGGTAGAGTGGAATTCGAAACAGGAGAATAACTTATTCACGGATCCATGAATAAGTTATTATGGAGCTCAATTTCGGTCATTCAAAAGTGTTTCGAACGATCCGAATTAAAAATAATCTCTTACGGGTAATAGATTATCTATTAACGGTAATAGATTGTTTTAATCCGGATCGTCCAAAATATTTTTGGATGAATAACTTATTCACGGCTCTTGAAATAGGAGAGACAACATAGAGAGATGGGACACATTGCAGTCTCGTGGGTTAAAGACATACGTATATAGCAAAACTTCCGGACTAAAAAAGGAGAGAGATTTCAATTTTCATGCACTACTAATTAGGGATGGAACTGGATCCTCCATCGCAAAATATTTATGCAAAAATGATACTCACACAACCGTTGTGTGTGTTGTGTAACAAATTTTGGTCGTCCAGATGTGGTTGGACGGCTTAGATTTAAAAAAAAAAAAAACTCTTCCAAGGAACAGTTTAACTTTTTCAAAGAAAAATTTGAGTGAATTCTGACCATTTATTACAACAATGGACGGATGAAGATTGGTTGTGTTTGGTGTTTTGCAAAACCGTTGTGTGAGTAGCAGATATTTATGTGCCTTTTTTCCAAATGAATTCGGAACCGCACGTTTTCGATTTGGAATTTGTGTTTTTTCAGACTCTTATATGTTCTTTTATGCTGATGAACTTTTCCATTTTTATCGAGGGAATCCAATTCTGATGAATCCAAGGACGCAGGTGTTTGGTTCTGCTTCTCTTTGAAAAAGGGAAACAACGCCTTGGCCTTGCGATCGGGAAATTGCGTGGAGTGTCAGTGTATAGAATAAGACCAATGCTAGCGTGCATTGAACATAGGATCAAAAAAAATATTAAATTGTCTTTTTATCAATTAAAGTTTGTGTCTGCCCGATGCACTGGAGCACCGTCACGTGGTACCCCAAATTTATTTTCCAACACATGTCTTTTAGTGGATAGAATGAGACCAGTGCTAGTTTATTTTTTTTGGTACAACGGAAAATGTGATTAATGCTAAGTTTGCATTGAACATGTGATCGTAATAAATATTAAACTAGTATTTTTTTATGAACTAACATTGTGCCCGTTTAATACACGAAACCAAAAATAAATTAATGTGATTTTTTTATCCCATGCATCGAACGGCCACAAACGCCGATTGAAAATAAACTAGTGATTGAGTTGTGTGGTCGGGGACCTCTTCTCAGTCTTCCTCCTTGCTTATTTGTACTGCCGAAGTAAACATTAGGCCTAACCACGTATGATTAGCCTAACAAAAGAGAAAAGTTAGGACCAATTGCCATGTGCCCCATGATTCTTAATTTCCCATGCACATAATGCTCAAGACCCACTTCGGCACTTCCCACATACTCCGATCCTCAGTCCATATTTAGATGTACACTATTTCATTTTGGGCTGTCCTAAAATAAATGTTAATTGATGAAATGGAGGATAATTTTGAAAAGTAGAGGTAATAGTTGATGTGGAAAGTATAAAGTGGAGGTAAAAATTGATGTGAAAAGTGTAAAGTGGAGAGAAAAGTTGATGGAAAAAATGTAAAGTAGAGGTGAAAGTTGATTTCTAAAACTGCGTGTTTGTCAAACTAGGACATTTAAAAAGGGACGGAGAGAGTATTTTATTGGCTCTGAAATGAAACAAAATTGCTCCATTTTGTCAAGTATTTGAAATGTGGTCCCTCTTAATTTAATGGTTATTTTTTGGTACAAACATGTTCGATGTTTTTTTACTCCCTCCGTCCATTTTTAAGTGTTCTGTTTCGCAACTCTAATTTATTAAGGAGATATCATCATTACATATTTCACATTAACTTTTATCTTAATTTTCCCTACTTACCCTCTATGAAGACATCATCATTGCACTTTTACTCACTAACTTTTCAAAATGATTCTACTTTTAGGGACAAAATAGAAAATGCACCAACTTTTACCCACTAACTTTACAAAATTAATGGACATTACAAGGGACAACTCAAAATGAAATATTGAACTCTAAAAAAGGGACGGAGGGAGTACTTATTTTCTCAGAATCCTACTATATATATATCACGAGTTGGCAATGCATTAAAATGGTACTCCATAATGCGGCATACATCAAGACAGAGAATCCTTAGCGATCCTCACGCCTCACAAAACCAGTGTTTTAAGCTTTCGTTTTTCTAATTAATGGTACGTAATCGTGCTTGTGAGACTCTTAGGCTTTCTTGATTTACTGAATTCAGATCAGATTTGTGCTATATCGAATTCGTATCTATTGATTCAAATCAAACCCGGTCCACTGACAGGCCAAGATAAGATTGTGCGAACCGCAATACCATGAATCACAATAGCTCCGGGCCAAGAAAGACAAGTATTGAATTACCAAAGCAAACCCTGTATTTTATCTAAGTTCCACTTTTGGTCTCTCGAGTTCGAGAATGAGCCTTCTTCCTTTATACGATATTTAAGACAATTGACATTAGGGACTACATCAAGAAGGAAATGAAAGTGCAAGGCCTGAATTGATGATATCAAATCTCTAAGGAGCAATGAGCAACACCGCGAAAAGTTGTGGGACCATTAGTGTACTTCGCCCAAACAATTTCCATGTCAAAATTTAGACCTCTCCATAGTCCATATGCGTGGAGAAAATGTGAAAAAGTTGGCAAGAATGGCGCCACCCCTCTTCTGGAAATCCACTCTCCTAGTCCTTTTCTGGTGTTAAGGTTGTGAACATATCCCGCCCCATTTTTCCAGAAATTCTGAACAATGAAAATCATGTTTAAGGTTGTGCCAAAATCTTGAAGGGGTAATACGGTAATGATCAAAAGGCCCCACCGAAGTCTCTCGCACGAGCTCTTCCTTCCATTTTCCTTTACAGGTTCTTCGAATTGAGAGAGAGAGCAAGAAGAGAAGAGTGATTTCTCAACAAATCTCACCAATGAAAATCCATCTTTTTTCTTCAATTCTCATCCTTCATCACAATTTCTCACCTCTTTTAGCTATCCAAACATGTGACTTAGTTCTCCTGTCGTTTCTTTTTCCAAATGGGCTGTACATGTTACTGTAACCGCATGCATCCTATATACGAATCCTTCTCAAAGGGTAAAGCTCATTTGCTGATAAATTGGCCTCCGGTGTCTAGGCAATGATCCTGCATGATGGCAACCAGAACAGAGGTACTGAGCACTCTGATTACTTGTTTGCACATCAATCTCCGGACCCAATTCACTAGTGTTCTTAATGGAGTTATGCGTTCCCCACGGAAGCTGAAGGAGTCCTTCACCCAATAAGTTGGATTTCAAGCTAGACCATCCTCTTTTTGGATTTCCCATCAGTGAACTCTCATCGATTGACTGCAACTGGTTTCGGAGGATTTCATTATACTCGAGCAAACGGTCATATTCCAGTTCAAATTCTTCTGTTTGCTTTATTAGGGCCATCTCCTTAGCTTTTGCGGTGTTGGCATGCTTTGCTTTTCTCTCATATTCAAATTCTAAGTTTTTTATCATCGTCTTTAATGGAGCAATCCCTTTCTCCAAGGCTTTGAGACTCTCGGCATTTTGAAGTTTCCTTTCTGCTAGCTGCTTCTCTTCGGATATGATCATCTGATTGAGTGAACTGTGCTCTCTTACAAGCTGGTGAAGTTTGTCTCTCATCATTGAAAGGCATGGCAAGAATCCTGAATGTGAAAAACCATAACCAACTAATATCAGAGAGTTCCACTTAAGGAGTGATTGGATAACAGGCAAAGAATATAAAATAACTCTGGGATACAAACAATGGATAATTTTCTTTGAGAATATGTGTCAAGGTCTGCAGATGGGAAATGGAAGCAGAAGCCCTATAAATGGAAGTATACCAATTCCCATCCCGCAGCTAACTACGCAGCATACCTCAATTACTTGAGTTTACACAAATCAGCAAAGACTTCAAGCCTACCGGATGAAGCTATAATGGCCGTGTTAGATGATCCATAGACACTGATCAATTACTAGTTACCAAAGACATTAACTTTGAGAGCATGCATTCATTTGGGTATGGAGAAAGAGAGACACTAGGCACTAACTTCTAGCTAGCTAATTTTTACTGGATTCACAAAATGTGACTGAAACGGTCCATTACATGAACAACTCGATTTGAAGACACAAGCATGGATCAAAAGTCCGAAGCACTTCACGAGAGAAAAATACAAGCATGTGAACTACGAAAACTCTCAAAAATCACAAGAAAACCGAGATACATAAACTTCTAAGGCCATCTCCAATACTTACAGTTCTTTTCTAAAGAGTAAAATATATTGGTAATAAAAGCTTGATTAGATATGATGCATTCCATTCCTCGCTCCTATTAAAAAAGAAAAAAACCACTCTTATTTTCTAATCAAACCTTTTAAAAAAATTTCCCAACTTATCCCCAAATGGTCAAATCCTCCTTCAACCATTTCTTTATGAAAGAAAACTCACTTCAATCCTTACACTTTCAAAAAGTCCATTAAACTTCAGTAAAAAACAATAGGTGTATTAACTATTGTGCATTTGCATTATAAAGGATTTGGTTCATCTTTCATTTTATCAAGGATTTGGTTAACCCTGGGTCGATGAAGAAATTCCCAGTGCTTTGGTACAAATTTGATGGAAGGGATGGAGTTCACCTACCTTTCAAACTAAGTCCAATGCGAGGACCTTTCAATTGACGATGCGCTCCGTCGTCCAGGGCTCAACCTTGGACAGGCAGTGGAAACTACCAAGGTGGAGTACGGTAGGGGCTTCCAAAATCGCGATTGGGGTGAAAAAATAAAGAATTTCTAACCATATTCTTATCCTTTAACGAACATAAAGCAATAAAATCAAATGGAAAGGGAGAGGCTAGAGACCAATTCCATGGACGATTGGGTAAGCCCCAATTCTCATAAGGATACCCACAAAAAGTGAAGTCTTCCCCACTACAAACCAAACACAACCGTTTCTCTAATGCGAGATGTAGGCCGCATTCTCCCTAAATCTAAATTTTTGGTCTGGTAGATTTTCACTTTTCTTATTTTTTGTTTAACTGTTCGTCGTAATTTTTGAGATTAATCATTCATCACAAAGGAATCAGAAAATCATAAGAATACATACCAAAATTGAAAAAAATTCATAAGACTACACTAAAGAGAGACAAAAATATTTGTTTGGTATTTTTACAATCCTTAGTGAACTGCTTTTTTTTTTTTTTATTGCTTTTGATTATAATATTTAACTTCTCAGACTTCTCCCACCGAGATGAATGATTAGCCCTCAGGGCAGTTTTTGCAGATAACAAAAAAAGACGAATGATTAATCCCAAAAATATAACTTGAATTGAATTGAATCTCATAAAAATTCAGAACATATGAACAAAAAAACCAAAACAAAAATTTAAGAGGAAAGGAGGTACTCTTCTCAGGATCACCAATTACTACATCCACAACATCCTAATTTTCTTTTGAAGCTCCATAGGCCGAGCTCTCTCTTTGTTGGCACATTCATGACCAAATAACACCTTTCCATGTATCCCCATTTTATCGAGTTGTAATCGTCTCATTTTCTTTCTTTTTAGAGTGTCTGTTTTAGGAGTAGAATGGAATCAATGAGCGTATGAGTGTTAGTGTTAGTCAAGAGCATTCCAAAGATGTGGGCATTCAGTTGAGTTTCCAGTATGTAGCTCAAGCCACAATCAAGCCCGGATCCAGCGTACGAATTTGTTAAGAAGCTGGCTTGACAACGAGCTGAGCCTATTTTTCAGCTGCTATATAAACTCAACTGTTAGGTCAAAGAAGATACCTTTTGATACAGCAGCCGTGAGCCATTCTTGTTATATCACAATACCATTGAGGGCAAGGGTTGATTCTATCTTGAAGATTCATGAATATTGGGTGCTAAAAGTTCATCTTCGAGAGGCTCTTTTCTTGTTCCTACTTCAACAACATCTGTGCGACATTCTTTCGTGGAGTTTGAAAGGATTTTGGAAGGCCTAAGGATTCAGAATTTGGCAATCATGCAAGGGTACGATAAACGTGGATTTGGCAAATAGTTCTTAGGACTCGTGGAGAGGATACACAGTCATTTACTAAGAATATTTGTAATCGTATATTTGTTTTAGTGCATGATTCCTTCCTATGGTTTTTACCCGATTTTGGGGTTTTCCACGTAGCTTTGGTGTCTCGTTCTTTGGTTGGTTTTGCTGTGATTCCTTCCCATGATTTTTACCTGATTTTGGGGTTTTCCACTTAACTTTGGTGTCTCGTTCTTGGGTTGGTTTTGCTGTGTGATTGAAGTTATCTAGTAAAGCGAAAGCATTAATCCTAGCATCACTTTAGAGATTTCATCTTTCTTTTTTTTTGGGATAATTCAGGTGTCCGGGCCAGCTTTCGCGCACCTCGAATTATTTGGGGACCAATCCTACCACTCAATTGCGGGGGTCTCAATTAAAGCCAAAGCAGAGCTCTATATGGGCTGACCCCAAATGAGTTGATAGCAGGTTTCAAACCTGAGAGATTTTATGAGAGAGCAAACCCTCAAGTCTTGAGCTTTCACCACTAGGCCAACCCTTTGTCGTTCACAACATCCTAATTTTCAAACTAATGTCATCACTTTTCTCGTTACTCAAGAAAAGAACAAGAATTGAATCACAATACTAACACAGCAAAAGAAGCAGCATTTCGAAACGAAACAAATACAGCTAAGGCTGAGTTTCCCTACGGGACTAAATGGGCTTATCTTGCTTTTCACAAAATACAAAGGGAAATAAGCCCCTTTAGCCCGTTCGCCCCTCTATTAAGTCTAAAACACATTAATCTCAGTACTGAAATAGTCGAATTTACCCAAAAGAGACGCTCGTAGCGCCTTATCCGCGACGAGAAATTGGCCCAGCGGATCAAACGAATCGCCACGGATCAAACAGTCACGGACCGTGATCAGTATTGCGAGCAAAATCCCCTCGACGGTTGTCAATATAACAAGGCGGCGGCTCCCTTGATTCAGCCTATCCAGAGCAGCAATCGCAAGCTTCTGAAGAGGGGTTTCGAAAACGAGGCTCAGAGCCAGTGCTATCTCTATGAATAGCTCGATGAGTACAAGGGTAGACAGCAGTTGAATAGTAACTTGAATCATGGAATCGGAAAACGAAAGAACCCGTATGCCAATTTGTTCAGCAGAAGAGAGTGGAGAAATTTAAGGAATCCTTCGTTGGATAAATTACATGATCTCACTGGAGGAGGTTATAATAGTACTAGAAGAAATCCACTAACGTCCACGTTGGTGTTAGGTTGGGATTTAAGACACCACCGTAAACGCGGGTTAGGTTGGGAATTAAGACACCACCGTAACGCGACACAAAGTTAGAGGGTTTAGATCGATTAATTTTTGACACGAAAACGAATGTGACATGATCCGTCAACTCAAAATTAAAACGGGAGAAATACGGATTATACTCTCGTAACTTGCCAAAGACACAGTCACACAGATGACAATTTACTGTAACTTTTTGTGTTGACATATTAATCGAGAAATGTGTTTCTATCTGCTCTCCAATAAGATTAATTTTGGTTCCTTTGAATTTCCTAAAGAGAAGATTTGAAGATTACATGTCACTCTTAGCCCTTAAGGAAGTGCGCTTTACCTATTTTCCAAAATAATAATTGCTCTACTTGTGTAGCAAGATACTCCCAATATAATTATGAAAAAAAAGAAAAGAAAAGACGTGCATATTATTTTACATTCCGCTACAGATTAGTATTTTTTAAGACCAATCTTAAAAATTTATATGAATTTATGTATTTGTACACAAAAATCCGAATCACAAAATTTAACAAATGGGTCTTATGGACCGTGTCATTTTTCTGGTTTCACGTGAGAGAAGGAGAGTGCCGTTAAAGAAAAGAGGAACTTATCTCAGAATTCTACACAAATGATCGGAGCCACACAATTTATTTAAAATATATTTTTAAAGATCCTGATAAAAAATTACGTAGTTTAGTAGGATATCGGTAAAAGCTTGATCAATTCTTTGCTCAATAAATATCCGACCGAGCTAATTTTTTACCGGAATCCTTAAGAATACATTTTAAATAAATTGAGCGGCTCTGATCATTTGTATTAAGGACAAATTATGGGTCAGTCCAAAAACTGCCCCTTAATTCCTATTAAGGAATATGACCCATTTTTATTTATTTGCAAAGTCTAGGAAGGAAAGTGTGAGATATGGTGCATTTTCAAATTGAACTGGAGTTGTTGGTAACATGGGTCAATTACTTGGATTGGCCCGTAAGCACTGCCGGCTCTGGGCTAAGTCCCAAGAGGGCGTAGGCCTTAAGCCTCCTAAAAATGTCAAAAAAAATAGGGCCTCTACTTATTTTTAGGACCTATTATATATGTGTTGTTTTATGGATCAATTTTAAACTCAAGAAGACATTTTATACTTAAGCCCTAATGACCAAAAAAATGGAACACGGAATACAGAAAAAAACAGAAGAAAAAAAAAAAACAAAAAGGAGGGGATGGCAAAAAATCTCAGGGTCCTTCAAAATTATTCAGTGTGGTGAGTGTATGGATGCATCTTTTGCCCCCTTAAACGCTACTACTCCGGTACTTCTCATTACAAACAAATACTATATCCAAATCAAAATTATTCAGTGTGATCGACTTTTTATTTAATTTTCGTCTACAATTATTAAGAACCTCACTTTCGAAGATCATCTTACGCATCCAAAATCTCAGAGACGGCCTGGCCCGTAAGTTATCCTTGTATTAACTATTAAACCCCGAGACAGTCCAACACAACGTGGTATACCGAAACGCCCGTCGAAACTTGAAAGTTGGAGAAACTTCGGCGGTGGAATTTCGTCTCTCTCTCTCCTCTCATTACTATCAGGTACGCAGCGACGTTCGATATAGTACAATATATTCGTGTGTATATTTCTCTATCCATGTGTAGGCAGGATGATCTCTATGCTTCAGTTAAGTTCAACTTCATTTGCACTCCATTTGGTTTGCTAGGAAAACAAAGAAACAAAGATAATTGGAGATTTTGAGCTTATGAGAGAGTATCAACTTTGGTTTGATGCAGTAAGCTCAAGCTTCTGTTTTTGGTTGTTTCGGGAAAAGGAGTTAGGCCCCGTTCCGTTAAGGGAAATAAGTAAGTACTTATTTTTTGAATTAGAGGTGATGTATTATCCGGTGGGGGGGGAGAGGCTGTGAAACATGGCTACTTCAAAACCGTAGTCCCACTTGATACACATGATGCTAATTCCTACATTTGGTTTTCTAATTGTTACAAATATTATGCTTTCCTCCAAGTTTCAAAACATAGTTCAATGATGTATTTTAGGCATACCGTACGCTATTTTGTTCTAGTTTTCGTTTGTACCGCATGTGTACCCGAAACTCTACCCCAGCACAGGAACCCGTGGCTGTGCTCTCACATGTGCTTCATAGGAGATAGGCATAAAGATTACCTGTTTATTTCCCAAAATGTATAAATGATGGATCTGTACACCATTGATATGTGTCTTGTGTGGTATATGCATCTATGTATAGTCCTGTGTTGGTACTACGAAAATTGGGTTATCATTCGAGCACCCGAGCTTCCTTAAATTTTTCATTATTGACTCAGCAACCAAACAGAGGACGTTGATTTGACTTCATTCAACATTTATTATGCTGCTGTTATTTGGAGATAAAAAAGTCTATTGCGAAAGTATAGATCACTAATGATTTGGTATCTCAGGATATATGTATTGAAGTTGAGTTGATCACTGTGGGAGGCATGGTGTGGGGTATTATTCGGCGTAAAGTTGCTTCCAGGGGCTTTTCTTGCTCAGTAAGATCCAAAACCCCAAACCTGGATTAATTCTTATCATTTCGCATGAATTTGTTACCATACAGTTCTATCTCTTGAAGTTGTCTGCTTCACATAGTTGACATTATACTGCTTTGGTTTCCAAAAATGCTCCTTTTTAAGCTCCTTTTTTAGTCCATTAAAGAGCTAAACTAGGAATCATTCTTATTTGTTCGTTAAGAACCAACAAAGAGCAATGCAACAATGGAGGTCATTCTAGCTTTGGAAATAGAGAGGGGGAGTATAAGGTGGAAAATTTGAACGGAAGAGATTCCAAGTTTCATGCCAGCATAATTTAGTTTTCAATTCAAGCAGGTGGTTACATTGTCTAGAATACTTTGTTTATCTAGTCATTGTTTTCTGCCAAGCCCAGGATGTGGTTGTATCAGGTAGTTGGACGGTCAGTGCAGAGAAATCGGTGTCCAGCGTCAGCGGCAAGATGCTACACGACAGCAGTAAAAGAGGTACTGATTGCTGAAACTACCTGCTTATGTACTTCCACAGTTTGGAAGCTATTCATTTCCTATTTGGTGCTTCTGGATGTCTTAGCTATTTGGTTGTCTCATCAATAGGCTGTGTTAAATCACTAATCCTAACATTGACCGTATTCTTATTTTCCTTTAGCGTAGGGGTGCAACTTGAGTGGTGCCATTGGAGAATCCGACTAGGCCAACAAAATTTACCCTTTAGGGCTTGGGTAGAGTAATTTTGCCAACCCGAACGGAACTCGGTTTAGTCTTGGTCAAAGGCACTCATACCTGGGCAATCCAAAACCATATGGCTATCATGCCTAATCATAGACAATAAACAATGAAAGTGACGAGTTCTCGTAAGGCCCACTCATGCTGGAGCACTTTCTCTATGTACTGAGTATGGTTTAGGGTGGAAAACTTGCCAGAGGATATGGAAGTCAATTATGTTTTCACATTGGTGTTGGTTGACAGAATTCATTCCAGGGAAAAGATTCTACATGTGTGGTCTGCTTCTTTTCTTGATTCTAAAATTTTAGTTTTCCCTCATTTCTGCTGTAGGTGGTCAAGATTTATCCAATGCTAAAAAGGTTAGCATCTTTTTGCTGATAATTTTGCAAACTTGATTATAATGGCCAGTGCCCTGTAATTTTTGCTTCTCAGGAAGCTTATCATCTAAATACTGTGTCAACTTAGGTTGCCTAATATATCTGATCGTTGAAGGAACTTTTCTGCAACCTGCAGCTTAAACTAAGTAGATTTTCGGCTTTGAGATTTGCCCACTAGGCAAAGTTGTATATTTGCATCCTCTTGATAGTGTCGGAGAAACAACTGCCTGTGCAAACAAAGAAATATGAATGAAGTCTTTTAGGACATATGTAGTGGTTAATCTATCACATGAATAATCTTTGAACCTTCTTGCCTTCCTTTTTTCCTGCAGAGAAATCGCATTTCAAGCTGAGTTCTCCTTCAAAATTGGGAGCAGGTCCTTTTCTTCTGATCATGGTAATATACCTCTATGCTTGCCCAAGTGACCATGGTTTTGGTGTATTTACGCGTAAAACCTCCTATCTCTTCTCTTTCTAGATGCTTGTATGCTAGAAAATTCACCACTTTATGTTTCTCATTTCCTGACGTTGTGTTTTCTCATCTATTTTCTCACGTGTTGTAGGCGACCTTGTCGAAGCTGTTGTCCCTTACATGGGTGAATCAATTTCTGATGGCACTTTGGTGAAATTCTTGAAGAGTACGTTGTCTTGTGTCCATCTTCTTTTGATCTCATACATTAATAGATTTTCATTCTACTCATATGTGGTCAAATGAAAATGCAAAACAAGTTATTTGAGTTCTGGAACCTTGTTCATTTGAGTTCTGGACAGAACCTGGTGACAGAGTTCATGTCGATGAGCCTATTGCTCAAATTGAAACTGACAAGGTAGATTCTCTTACTCGTATGCGTCTTGAGCGTTGCAAATTTTCTTCTCAAACAGAACCTAATTGATCTCTTAACCTCTCTTTACCATTTAGGTGACGATTGATGTGGCTAGTCCTGAAGCTGGCATCTTAAAAGAGGTACAATATGTCAATATTTGTCAAGTTGCTATTTAGATACCACTCTCTCTCTCTCTCGGGGTGTGTGTGTGTGTGTGTGTGTGTCTGTTGATAATCGATAATACTGGGACTCCCTATGCTCTTAACTGTTCTTTACTGTTAGTTCGTAGCCAAGGAGGGTGATACTATTGAACCAGGTACGAAGATTGCTTTTATTTCAAAATCTGGTGAAGGTGGTGAAGATGCAAAACATACTTCTCTGGCAGAAGAGTCCCCTCCTCCACCTCCACCTCCACCTCCACCTCCTCCACAAGAGAAGGAGCAAGTGGAGAAGCATATCCCTAAGGAGGAAATTAGCCTCAGAAAGCAGGAAGACAAACTGCCTAATCCTCCTGCTCCCATACCCACTGCTTCAGAACCGCAGCTTCCTCCCAGGGACAGGGAGAGACGAGTAAGTGTCTTGGATTTCCACTTGGTAATTGGTATGCAAAGTAAGTTTACTTTGCTTCTTAGTGACAAGTGAATACTGAACTAAGGATTGTTGTAACGTTGATGCAATGTGGTTATAATTGTAGGTTCCGATGACGAGACTGAGGAAAAGGATTGCACAACGCTTGAAAGATGCCCAGAATACATACGTGATGTTAACCACATTCAATGAGATCGATATGTAAGCTTAAATGCGTATTATGAATCACCTTCACCCGGGCAGCCAATCTGCTTAATTTCGACCTGTTTCTTACTTATTTTTTGCTAGTCAAACATTTTACTGGTCATTAATTGAGGAGATGCTAGCCACAAGGCCCACAACAATATCACTTTTGCGTTATTTTACTTGGTACATGGTAGAATGTTTTGACTTACTGATTTAAAACTGAACTGTAACTTTTAAATGGACATTTCTGAGTCTCTTACATTATAAAAATAAATAAAAAATAAAAAGACTACTTAAGTAAAGGAATT
>JAOTQK010000019.1:5873126-5885797 GCA_025642025.1 Rhododendron ferrugineum
GGGGAGGAACAAAGGTTTGCTATGCTATAAATAGGCCATATATTTTCTGCTACTTATAAAAGATATTGGCCCTTCGACCCCTTCAAAAGCTTAGGAGTTGTGCTTAGCGGCTTGGCCCCTAAAATCTGACATTACCATACTCCCACGGTGAAATTCCTGGTTTTCCCCTGGCCGTATGCATAAGTGTAACCTGCATCCTACCTTCCTACTGTTATGCAGTTACAGCTATTGATATGCTGCCTAATGCAGGACAAACTTAATGAAACTCCGGTCTGATTATAAAGATGCCTTTGCTGAAAAGCATGGAGTTAAGTTGGGATTTATGTCAGGATTTGTGAAAGTATGTACTGTTTGATGCTTCATGTAATTCGCTTGCTAGTACATTGTTTGACAGGTATAGTGTTTGCCAGAACGTTAATTTCATTTATCAAAATTAGTTGTTTTTTTTAAGAACACCTAGAATGTGTCCGTTTTGAAATTTCAAAAACTTCTTGTTCATAGTTCGGTTCCTGCGTTTACGAAATCCTGGTTCCATTCCTGCATGGATTGATTCTTCATATCTCTCATATATATGGATCCGGTATTTCATCAGCCAATTTTTTTAGTGGATGATGATAGAGGATTATAAGCTGAAATATGTAATTTTATGGCATTGTTCCAGTAGTAAGAATCCCCTATCGAGTAATTGAATGGAATGCACCAGAATTTTTGAAAACCAACTTTCAATGGTGCACATATGACTGGTGATTGAGTTACGGGATATATGGTTTCATGTCATTCATAGGATCTCTCTCTCTCTCTCTCTGGTAGTGGGGTGAGGTTAGTTCTGAGTCTTCTGATGCATGGTGTTGTTACTTGGTTAATTCAGATGCCTTGCCCCCAGGAAATTGGGCCGGATTACTAACTCTGTTTTTTGCACCAAAGCATTAACTTTTGGCTCTTAATTCCTTCTGCTCTATCAGGGCCTTGTTGTGCCAGTTATCCGCGATGCTGATAAAAAGAACTTCGCTGAGATTGAAAAGGAGATCAACACTCTAGCTAAGAAGGCAATTGACGGTTCCTTATCAATTGAAGAAATGACTGGAGGTACATTCACAATATCTAATGGCGGTGTCTATGGAAGCCTTTTGAGTACCCCGATCATCAACCCGCCACAGGTATAGCTCTTACTACCACACTGGTCGCCCCTTGTTTGGTAGATAGTACCATTTTGGTAACCTAGTCGTGATCTTCCTCTGTCAATATTTCCTGTTACATATTTCTCTGATTGTTTTAGACTATGGCATGGATGTTTGTGATGCCTGTGAGCATATGCAAGTGAGAAGCACCTTAGTTCACAAGCATAATTGACTAGAATTGTATGCTCTTCCTCACCATCGAATTCCTTGAATGTTTTGATTTATTGTTTCAAAATTTTATTTGGCAGTCTGCTCTTTTGGGCATGCACTCGATAGTAAACCGCCCAATGGTTGTTGAGGTAAATATTGTACCAAGGCCGATGATGTACACGGCGTTAACATACGATCACAGGTTGATTGATGGAAGGGAAGCAGTTTTCTTCTTACGTCACATCAAGGATGTGGTGGAGGACCCTCGTAGGCTTCTCATTGATGTATGAAGAAAACCCCTCATCTGAATCTGTAGGTAGAATCTTATCTATCCCTCCTCTCCTTTTTTAAGTTTTCTTTTTCTAGTTGTAGCTGAAAGATGTTTTTGGGACTATACATTCTGTAAAGCTTGATTTTGCTGGATCACAATTCAGCAAATGAGAAATTGAGTAATCTTGTTGATGTCATTTGGAATCCTTTAGGGTTAAAATGCAAGTCTTTGGGAAACTTAGCCATGCAAGTCTTTGGGAAACTTAGCTCTTGTGCATGTAAAGATGAAAACAATCAAAATAAGTGTGGTACTCAACCATGCACCTTTGAACTTAAAGTAGTTGGAGCCAAGGATTTTAGGGTCAGACTTGCATCTAAGTTTGATGGTTTAAACATTGCTTAACTATCCAAGACTGTTTATTAACTAATGACGTTTGAGGGATATTGAAATTGACTATTCATGGGATTGAGCTTCAGTTATGACATGATTTTCCTTTGTTTTGCTTATTCTAAAGATTTCTAGTTTATGAGGGTAAGAACAAGGGACTAGTTGAATTATATCGAAAACACGAAAAATATAGACGAAACAGATAATGGCCGTTAGCCTATTTTTGTACCCTAGGATAGCGGATTTGAGGATACAAAGGATAAGATCGTATGACTTAAAATGAAGTTATTTTTCATTCTTTTTTTTAGCTGGGTAGGAAAATAAAAAAGGAGGGATGGCGGTTATATGATGTGAAGTTTAGTGGTGTGTTTTATTATTCATAGATCAATATGTGCATATCTAATTTCATTTCTCATTGGACACTCGGAAAGACCATGGTTAGAGGCAAATTTAGATGATGCTATCTATTCGATGTAATTCCGCAGCAGAAAATTAAGGACGTAAGGGACTGCGATTAGAAGATCGGATTTCGTGAACTTGATCGAGAAACTGAAGGGAAATTAAGCAAGGTCATTTTTCATTATAATGATTAAGCATGATAATCTTACGAACCAGTAAACCCTTTCCTTGGGGACTAACAGTGTGTTACATTACAGTAACTTTCCGAAATGTAAGCTACGCAGGTGACAGGACTCTTTTAGGTATTGTACAAATTCAAAAACACTTGCAACTACGTGAAGGAGTCATTAAACAACCGCATGTATGACTTTAATGTCCGCCATCACCAGTACCGGAGCCACTATCGGATCCATGCCCTGCACCAGCACCAGCTCCAACGCCAACTCCAACTCCAACTCCTACGCCAATTCCAACTCCTCCACCAATGCCAATGCTGCCGCCGCCTCCTTGACCGCCGACACCCACGCCTCTTCCTGCACCGCCACCTAAACCTCCACCAGCTCCAAATCCTGCACCCTGACCTGAACCACCCCCAATTCCGCCACCGCCTCCTTGACCACCTCCTCCTCCCCCACCAGCGCCAACGCCTCCTACACCTCCACCAGCTCCAAATCCTCCACCCTGACCTGAACCACCCCCAATTCCGCCACCGCCTCCTTGACCTCCTCCTCCTCCCCCACCAGCGCCAACGCCTCCTGCACCACCACCTACACCTCCACCAGCTCCAAATCCTCCACCCTGACCTGAACCAACCCCAATCCCGCCGCCGCCTCCTTGACCTCCTCCACCTCCACCACCAATGCCAACGCCTCCTGCACTGCCACCTACACCTCCACCAGCTCCAAACCCTGCACCATGACCTGAACCACCCCTGACCCCGCCGCCGCCTCCTTGACCGCCTCCTCCTCCCCAACCAGCACCAATGCCTCCTGCACCACCACCTACACCTCCCCCAGCTCCAAATCCTCCCCCATGACCTGAACCACCTCCAATGCCGCCGCCTTGACCACCCCCACCTCCACCTCCACCACCAACACCCACACCTCCTCCTGCACTGCCACCTACACCTCCACCAGCTCCAAATCCTTCACCATAACCTGAACCACCCGCAATGCCGCCACCGCCACCTCCTTGACCACCTCCACCACCGCCTCCCCCACCTACTCCTGCACCACCACCTACGCCTCCCCCAATGCTGCTGCCACCACCTCCTTGACCACTTCCACCACCTCCTCCTCCGCCAGCACCTACACCTCCCCCAGCCCCCCCAGCGCCCCCACCTCCTACACCTCCCCCGCCAGCACCTACAACGCCTCCAGCTCCAGCTCCACCACCCCCTCCTCCAGCTCCTTCACCACCATTTTTTCTTCCCCAGCCACCGCGACCACCTCCACAACCCCTTCGACCGAATCCACAACCATCATTCCCAAGAGTGAGTGTACTCAAATGTAAAACAGTGCTCAAGGAAAGGAGAATAACACACACCCATTTTTGAGACACACCCATTGCTGATTAAACCCTTCCCAGTTCAATCAGCTTGGTGTTTTCCATCAAAGGAGCTCTCCTTTTATAGGCTTCACCCAGTACCTAAATTATACTATCCACTACGTAGCCATTAATACTGTGGGTGCTAAGTACATGGTAAAGTGACGAGTTCAAACCGTTGGGGCAATGGCTGGGGAATTAAATTGGTGTGAGAGTCAAAGTAAGAGCTGATCTTTTTTCATTTGTATGTGATGTAAGTCAATGTGTACAGACCACTGGATCGACCACCGATCAAAAATGGATATGAAGATCGATGTTGACTATCATGTTCCTGGTTTCATGGTGGATCGCTGTTTGCTATCAAACAATTCTGCATTTGGAAATCTTTCTGAGTCTGACTTATTTAGTGTTACTTTAGAGGACAAACAAATTAAGAGGACTAGTAAAGGTACAAGTGTAACTGGTGGGTCCATGCATGGCCTCCTATCAACACGTGTATTAAGCGCGAGTTTCGCGCGCCTATTTGATTAGATGGACTAAATTGAATAAAGTCCCTGTTTTTACGGATTTCTAGACAAGTTATTCTATTCACATATATCAACTAAAACTATTTAGTCGGAACAACTTGATTATTGCCATTAGTATGAAGACCAAAAAAAAAAATATAAAACTTACTGTAAGTATCCAGCGGCACGACAAAAATAGAAAAAATTGTTGTTCCGGTGTGCCGTGCACACTATAATTACGCTTAAATCTGGATCCAGCTCCAAATGAAGTTTTTTGTTTTTGCCAGACAATAGGAAGTTAGGAATTTAGTTGTTAGTGGTTACCACGGAAGTTGAACACCGCCTCCGTAAAAACTTGAACTCAGGACCTCTTCCTTCTCTTAACAGAGAGAGTAAGTAACCAAACTACACTAGGTGTTGTTCCTAGCTCCAAATGAAGTTCACCGGGGGAAAAAGTTACATTTGGCCCTTCGGATTGACATACAATCACAAAAACCAAAAAAAAAAAAGGTTTGCACCGAAAAAAATCAAAAAACAAAGAAAGGTGTTTATCTGGGCACCGTGGCATATGTCACTGGTTCATGGTTCTGCGCTGCATTTATTTGGACCTTCTTCGGCCCATCCATTTTACAAGTTTGTGAGATGGGCTGATCTAGGCTTGGTTGCAGTACCCCCATTTTGGGCCGAATGAGATGTAAATGGAGCCCAATTTAGTCGGAAACTTCCACGGGCTGTTACGAATAAACAAGATTTTCCAAAGCTCTAGCTAGTAGTAACTAATAAAACAAGAATTTTTCAAAAAAAAAAACTAAAAACAAGTGAAAGCATTTTCAAAATAATAATGAGCTTTATTTTCGAATCAAGCCTTCAAAGTCGAAGATTTTTTTCAAAAAAAAAATGGATTTAAATTTTTTTTTTGATAGGCAAAATATTTATTAAGAAAACTTAGAGGAGAAAATTTTCAAATCAGCATCTCCAACCATGTTTCAAATCTCTATATTATGGAGAAATTTTGTAATTTATTCCATCTTTTCTTTAATTTTTGGATTTTATGAGAGAATTTTGGAGGAATTTTTTTATTTTTAATAAGATTTAGGCCTCGTTCTACTAAATTTTTTATTTTGTAAGCATTTATTTTTCACTTTACTAGATAGGTCATTCTCTCGCAGAATATATCACCTTTAATTTGGGCCTTAGTCTCCAAAATGGGGATCGAGTCTCTATTTTTGGAGACCCCATCCTCCCGTAAAAAACAAAAAGTTAAAGAAAAGAAAAGATAAATGGAAATGATTTATACATTCTCTTTTTTTGATTTTTATTTTTTTTGGAAAGCTTTTTTTTTTTTAGTGAGAAAAATACACACAAAAGCTTTACTAAAATACAAGAAATAGAGTGCAATAATAAATAAAAGGAAGTGTAGAAATGCTAATATCTGCTCTAAAGACAAACGATAATACTAAGTAAGATAAACATTGATATACGAAAAAAATGTATTAAAACTATGAAATTAATATCCGTAAGATATTTATCGTTATCCGAACTCATTTGTAATTATTATCATATCATTGTCAACTCACTAGGCCAATGTTAGTAGGACCGAATTACGAAATCCCCTTCAATATAGATTTGGAGCTTGGAGATGCTCTAAAAAGACACTACGACAAAAGACTTGTGGAAGTAGCAGGTACGCATTTCCACTCTCAATTCCCCTCCACATACCAGAAAATATGAATTATCCAATCCCTCCTTCCCTTCTCCTCTCTCTCCTCCATCTATTCCCTCTCTCATTACAACAAACCCTCTCCTCTTAATCTCATCTCAAGAAATCAAAACCAAGAAAACCATCATGCTTATAAACCTCTCCTCCTCCTCCTCCCATCCCCCTCCTTTCTCTCTCACCCGATTGATCAATTCAAGATCACCCATCTCTCATTTTCCTCCAAATTACAATACCCATTTCTCAAAATCCCTTTCCACTCCTCCTTCACACCTCAATTTTCATTTCAAGAATCAGTTTTTATATGGAAAGACTAGGGTTTCACTTAGGAAGAGACAAGGTTTTAGGACTAGGGCGCTCTCTGGATTTGATTTTAGTGGCTTAGGGGCAGCTGCAGTGTTGACAGCCATCATTGTTGTGCACGAAAGTGGTCATTTTTTGGCAGCTTATCTCCAAGGCATACATGTAAGTAAATTCGCAATTGGGTTTGGTCCAGTTTTAGCTAAAGTCAATTCAAATAATGTGGAGTACTCAATTAGGGCAATTCCCCTTGGTGGGTTTGTGGCTTTTCCTGATAATGATCCTGACAGTGATATCCCAGCAGATGATGTGAATTTGCTTAAGAATAGACCAATCTTTGATAGGGTTCTTGTTGTTTCTGCTGGTGTCATTGCCAACTTTGTGTTTGCTTATGTGATAATCTTAGCCCAAGTGTTGTCTGTTGGATTGCCTATTCAAGAGGCCTTTCCTGGAGTTCTTGTACCAGAGGTTCGAGCCTTTTCGGCTGCTTCCCGAGATGGGTTGCTCCCTGGCGACGTAATTATGGCGGTTAATGGGATTCAGTTACCCAAAAAAGGGCCTAATCCGGTTTCTGAGGTTGTTAATGTCATTAAGAAAAGTCCCAAGAGAAACGTGTTGCTCAAAGTTGCTAGAGGAGATGAGGATTTTGAAATTGGAGTTACCCCAGATGAGAATTCAGAGGGTTTGGGTCAAATTGGAGTTCAATTATCACCAAATGTTAAGCTCTCCATGGCTAGACCAAACAATCTTTTAGAAGTTGTGAACTACTCTGGACGGGAGTTTTGGGGTTTGTCATCTGAGGTAATCGACGGCTTGAAACAGATTTTTGTTAATTTCGGGGCTTCAGCAGACAAATTTTCAGGTCCTATTGCCATTATAGCTGTTGGTGCTGAAGTTGCGAAGTCGAACATTGATGGACTTTACCAATTTGCAGCTCTGCTCAATATTAACCTTGCAGTACTAAACATCCTTCCTTTGCCTGCTTTAGATGGTGGTACTTTGGCTTTGATCCTCATTGAGGCAGCTAGAGGTGGGAGAAAACTCCCTTTGGAGTTAGAGCAGCAAATAATGTCATCGGGGATCACGCTTGTTCTAATTATGGGGGTGTTTCTTATTATCCGCGACACACTTAACCTTGATTTTATCAAAGATATGTTGTGATTGGCGGGTAAGTTTGAACGCAATTTGAGTTTTGGAAGAACTTTGCGAGGAATGAATTTGAAATTCGACTCAGACGATGGTGGTCATGTTCTATAAAGGAGACGAAACCAAGTTCACTGTGGTAATGGTTGCTTGGAGTGATTTGGTGCTACTACAAAGAAAATTTGTGGCAGGTTATATCTGCCTCCTTTTTCTTAATCTGTTTCATCCAACATTGACTTCTTCAGTTTCATATATACCTCCATGTCTAAGATATTGGTTAAGGCTGCATGATTAGGGACTGTTGTCCAGCCTCTGGGAATTTATGCCGATATAAGTTGAATTCCTTTGTTACACGTGGTTATTTAGAATAGTTGAATTCAACAAATCAAGTCTTCTGATGATGGCTTTTCTCGGTTTGTATCATCGAAAGACACTGGGAAATTACTTTTTCTCCGTCAATACATATTGTGTGGTATAACCTTTTTGTTTTGTTAATACTTCAGTGCTTTGACGATGAAATTGTCATTTTTATTTAGTTGTGCAACTAGTGTGACATTATGTGATTGAAAGACTAAATCTTTGTCCTAGATGATTTCTTATTTGTGGACACCTATAACCACCCATGTTGGTAGTTGTTAACGGTTTCTGAATAT
The DNA here is from genome assembly GCA_025642025.1 of Rhododendron ferrugineum. Taxonomy (NCBI): domain Eukaryota; kingdom Viridiplantae; phylum Streptophyta; class Magnoliopsida; order Ericales; family Ericaceae; genus Rhododendron; species Rhododendron ferrugineum. The sequence continues at coordinate 5,881,376 of JAOTQK010000019.1, forward strand.
TTTTGTTACCGCAGTGTCTATTGTATTTTTCAGTTGATTGTTTGATGGTATTGCAACTAATGTCTATACCCCCTACTTTGTTGCTTATGTATCATAGGTATAACCATAACTGTTTTTTCCTTTGCTTGGGTCGTGTGTTTTGAAGCTCTTCTAGTAGTTGGTTAGATTCTGGTATTACAATAATCTATACAGAAGTTAATAGACGATTTTGGAAAATCATACGAAACAAGAAAGTTAGGTCCTTAGTGGTCCTTCTCATATGCATCTCCGAATATAGCAAACTGGAATCAAGTCCTCCCAGGATATCCTCTTTTGTTTTCCATGTTGGATTGTAGAAAATTTAGGGCACATCGGCTTTTACACGAAACTCCAAAATTACTCAGTTCTATTAGTTACTATTTTTCTTGTTGGAAGACTGCGGGCTATTTCGAGTCTATGACCATGATTTTGCATCTTTAAGTGGGATTCAATTACCACAAACAGGGCCTAATTATGCTTCTGAGGTTGTTGATGCCATTAAAAAAAATCTGAAAAGAAAAGAGTGTGGTTCGAAATTTCTGGCGTGCAGTACTTTAAAACTGGACTTACCCAGGATGAGAATCCCAAAGGTTTAGGCCGAATTTGAGTTCTATTATCACCAAATTTTGAGCTCTCAAAAGTTAGACACAATATGTAGGCCGTCTAATTTTTACGAGGTGGAAACAGACTTCTCTTGATTTTGAAGAATCAGCAAGCAAAGTTTCAGCTCCTGTTGCCACTAGAGCTTTCGGTGATTTGTTCCATGTAGAAAGAATGCTTGTGTCAGATTTTCTTTGGCTCCTCCTTAGTCTTAATTGCCGTCCTCCAACACTTGACATCCTCGTTTTTCCGTCTAAATCTGCTCGTTTACGATTTCGGTAATGATGCCATGATTACGGTTTCCATTCTACGGGAATTCATGTGGATATATGTTAAATTGCATTCCCCTGTTAGTCTTGGATATTGAGATTAGTTGAATTCAAGAACTTGGAAGTCTTCAAATGGTAGCTTTTCTCTTTTGTTTATTAGTACTGATAATCTTGCTTGGAGAGAAGCTCTGCTGTTACTAATACTTGATTACTTGTATCAATAATCTTCCCTCTGATTCGTCGATTTCCATTTTTACGTTTTAGTATTTGACAGATGGCTTTGTCAATTACAGTATATAGTTTCTGTAAATATGGACAGTTCTGAGACAGTTGGGATGTAAAGGGTCCGATTGGTCGGTTAATAGGACAATTTCGCACCAAACCAATTGTGTGTATCTGTTTCTTAGTTCTATGAACCAAAAAACAACTGACAATTCTAAGTAACCTAACTAAACCATAAGGTATCGAAGTCACTGTGTGATCGATTTAAGCACCGTCAAAAATTCCTTAATGTATTTTGGTTTTGAACTTGTCTCTGTATTTTCATCCGATGTTTACATATTACTGCAAGTTAGGTATCACTTTGTTGCATGAAGATCGTGTGTTGTGTAGAGGGACTAGGATCATATGCTGGTGTTGAACCTCTTCTAGCATTGGTTCGGTTCGGGCTTTTGGTTGGCATGATGCAAAGTTGGAAATGCATGTGAATAGCGCTTGTCATTGGCCGTTTTCCAACAAAACGCAATTACATTTCCTCCACCCACTCAGATGATTGGCTATATATGTACCAAAAATTCTACTATATCCTCGTTATTTCTATCTCCATTCCGTTTATCTCCGGACAAATAAACAAGCCCTCAGGCCCCTCACCACTCCTTCTACTTCGAAATCGAATGCGGTTACTTCATTGTTCTCTGGACATTATTTGATGTCGCCGAAATGGAAAACCATCCCAAAAGACATGACCTTCATTGTCTATTTTGGCCCTCTATGCACTTCTAAACGACTCCGCAGAAGCAAATACAGTATATATTAGGACCGAAAATAGCATGGACCATGGAGCAAAAGTGGTTATGCAATCATCAGCTATGCTCTGTTCTGCATATTTTTAGTTTACTTCTGATATCAAAACCTTAAGTCTTGTTGGAGTGCCAAACCTATAAGAGGCGCAGAGAGGTCGTACGCTAATTCCTGATTGAATGGCTGAGAACGAACACAAGGCTTTGAAGACCAGACTCAGGAAAGCCGACGGGAACATCAACGGAGGGATGCTGACAAGTATGCGATCTCGCTTAAAGTACAGAAACGGGCCCACGGACGGTAATGAACGATCAGACTAGCCGACCGGGACTCCCATCATAGGCCAAGAAGAAATACCAGGCTGAAGAGAGAGAGCCGAAATAATCTTTCTCAGAGGCGTGGGAATATCCAAAAGCGGCATTGCTTAAAAAAGAAATACTAGTTTGATGTCAAAAACTGGGACATTTTGATTCACCAAACAATTTCTTTTGCAATTTTGAAGTAGTACGGCCATCTATTGTTTGTGTCAAAAATTTAACTAGCAAGTACAAATATTTTCTTTTTCTGTAGTGTGTACACATAATGTCTATAATGAATACATAGGAGTTAGGGGTGTCAAGTGGGCCGGGCCGGCAAGGCACGGCACAAGCACGGTCGTAGTCCTGGAACGACACAACATGACACAGTCGAAGTGGGCATGTGGACGGGCACGGGCACGAAAGTGGGCGGGCACAGCATGACACAACACGGTTCTAGCCGGGCACGGCACAGGCACGAAACAGGCATGAGGCATGGAAAAACAATAAATAAATAAATAAATTGACTTGCTATGTTAATTATGACTCATAATGTCATTAACTAAGGTAAAAAAATAATATTAATTTTATGAAATAAATTGACTTTCTATGTCATAAGTGATGAGACTCATGACTCTTAATGTCATTAATTAAGGTAAAAAAAAAAATTTGACTCACTATGTGGCTAAATGGGCCAAATTGCTAATATATGGTAAAATTAGTAAATGAGGCATGGAACGACACGATTAAAAACAACACGACACAGCACGACACGACCAAGTAAACCGTAAACGGGCCAACACAGCACGATAAGATTGAAAAACGACACGACACGATCAAGTAAACATGCCGGCACGGCACAACACGACACGATTTAAGTAAATGGGCCCGCCCGGCACGACACGATTACAAAAGACACGGCACGGCACAACACGATTTAAGTAAATGGACCGACATAACACGAAACACGGTTGACACGAAACTAAACGAGCCAGGACGGCACGGCCCATTTGACACGTCCAACATTTTGAGGAGTTCAACTTTTTGACAGAACTTTAGATTACATGCTTTAAGACTTCCTGGTCTAGCTAAATCAAATAATGCTAACACCTATTTTGAGACATTTTGTTTTTAGAGTCCCAACCAACGATCAGAGCCGTTCAATGTGTATTTTTCAGCAATAAAGACTAACCATGTGTCGTAATACTACGCAATCTAAAGACAAATGCTATGATTCCGCACTTAAATCCTCATAATCCCCTAACAACTCCACGAATTTAAGAGATGGAATCAAAATCAGGAAGAGCATCATTCAATGTAGATCCATGTTGGGAACTCTCCAGTATTCTTATAATTGAGAGTAATACGTACTTAAGATGCGTTAATGCCACACTGTTGTTACCAAATTTACGACCCCTGCAAAGGCGGAGTAAATATTTTGACTCGTGGGACCACAACAAAAAGAAAGAATCAAAGAAAGAAGCAGCCCCACATACCATTAGGATTTTATTCCACTCTACTGTTTTTTTTTTTTTTTTTTTTATAATCCCCACTTCTTTTTTTATTTGATAGAACTGAAAAAATATTTTCCAGGCAGTGATACATTGATCAAAACTCACTAGCTATTAAACTGAAAAATCCACGTAGAATGGTTTTCTAATTTAGAACTTGCCATGTAAAAGGGAAAAAAAGAGAGGAAGTGCATTCTACTTAAGAAGGTGGATTAATGCAACATTTAGCACCCTATTAATTCTTTTTTACCTTGATGATACTTGTTGCAGTACCACTGCTTTTGTGTTTACTCTGATTCAATGGTTGGTGATGGCATTAAGTTTATTTGTCTCAAACAATGCCAAATTCAAAATGTCATTCGAGATAGAGACAACAATTTGTCCTAGATTTTGAGAATTGGACACTCATTTTTTTCACATTATGTAGAAAACAAAACAACCGGAGTCCCTTGTAATTGTATTAGTAGTTTCTTACCGTGAATATATATTGTTTCTGTAATTGTAATAGTTTTGACCGTCCTTGCCTAACTGCGTGGGTTTCCGGCGTTGTGTTCGACTACGGTCCTCTTCTCGCTTCAGATCTGGTTTTCGTTCGCCCTAGCCTTGCTATGTTTTGGTGGTTTGGAGCGTATAACGACCCGACCCAGCTGACCTGCTAACCATTCGCCTAACCACGTGGCTCAAAAGGTTAACCTCAAGTTATACAGT
>JAOTQK010000019.1:5908072-5921471 GCA_025642025.1 Rhododendron ferrugineum
GTCGGGTTGGGCGGGTTTGGGTTGACTTGACCCATATTTGACCCGCTACCCATTTCAACCCGCCCAAACCTGCCCATTTGCCACCTCTACTCACAACCCTAAACCCAAATATGTTGTACGAGGGAGACTTAAGTATGTCTGTGATGCAGAACCCCTATTTAAGTTTCCCTTTACTATTAAATTCAATTAAAAATTTCTCGAGATTACATATTTTGTGTTCTATTAAAAAAGTTTAATTGTTGGAGAGATTACGTGTTGTTGCAATACCACATACAACATGAAAAACATAATTCCTTGAGATATGTGTATTGCCATCATTGGTAATTTATGACATTAAATTGTGTATTCATTATTGAATCTCTGACCAATAAGGTGGTGCGAAAATTAATTACCATAAATTAACTAATCGAAGTTAATGATGCTAAGAAATCAAAATTTTGAATGCGCATGCCAGCCTATGTAATATTTCAGTTACTCTCTGTGAGTAAAGAATATACCATTAATGGCCAGATAATATACAACAGAGATTACAACGTCATGACTTGAAGACACGATAAGAGAAGAAGAGCACATTGGACTGCTGGCCTATTCTTTAAATTTTGGGCTTAATTACATCTTTTAACCTAAATTATATGACTTTTTTTCAAATACCCCTTCAACTACAAAACCCTGCCATGACTACCTTAAACTATCTACACCTTTTAACTTGGGCCTCTAAGAGCATCTTCAATCCTTATCCTTTTTTTCACCTAAATTTGGGTAGAGATTTGGGTGAGGCATCTCCACTGCTAAATCCATATTTTTACCCAAATCTATTATTGAATGACACACTTGTAATTAATGAGTGGCACAATTGTAATTAATAAGAGTGAAAAGAGGGTTTGAAAAAAAATGGGTTTGAGTCTCCCCAAATTTGGGTGAAGAAATGGGTAAAACTCAAAATGGGTATGACATTGGAGATGAGTTATTAGGTTTTTTACTCAAATTTTTGGTATGGGTAACAAAATGGGTAAGGATTAATTGGAGATGCTCTAATTAATCTTTAGTCACTTTTAATAGCCTTTAAAGATCTTAAAATAGTTTCTAAATGGTATTGTCTTATCCAAACATGGCAAGAATGTTAAGGATTTAGAGCATCCCCATTGTAATAAACAATTGGGTGTAGATAAGCAAATTTAACAACAATGCTCAAAAAACACTTCACATTGTAATAAACAAAGTTATAAGTCTTTTAGCAAATAACCAAATTTCACTCATTCCATAACCAAACTTAACAACTTTTATCAATAACCAAAACTTAATAACTCAAAAATACCCCACATTGGAATCGTCTCATTGAGACGAATAATTTGGTGTGGTCGGATGCGTGATTGAAACTCGTTTGCGATTGGACAAATGTGCATTGTGTATTGTGGGGGTTTTTTTGGCTAGGGATGCAAAAATAACCAATGTGGAGGCGTGAGGTTGTTAAGTTTGATTATGGACTAAATGGATAATCAAATGCTGACGTGACATATTTTGGTTATTGATTTTGATTATTACCATTGCGGATGCTCTTAGAGACTAGACATTTTCCTGTGATCTTTTTACGTGAAGAGTTATCTGGTAACTTGATGATTTTGAGGATGCAAGGGCATCAAAAAGTGTTAATGGGGCTAAAACGGAGGGAGGTCGATGGATTGGAGTGAATGGAAGAACGCAGTCTAGACAAGATCTGGTCTTTAGTTTTGTTAGATATATATGTTCCTTAGCATTCTAGTCATATTTTGAGAAAAACATCTGAACACAATTCCAAAAGTTGTAATGGCTTATACAACAAAATGCTAATAAAAGGTACAGCTGAAAGGAGTAGATAGTTTAAGGTGGTCAAGTGTCAGGTTACATTCTCTCATATTATAAGGTGAGTAAATAGAATTCATCCGTCAATGCGTTCTAACTCAGTTGGCATCTGGGAAGGGTCAGGGTCTGAGTCGCATCGTGGATTTTTAGAATTCAGGGTTATGGATGGACAAAAAAACTTAGTGTGGACTAACGTATTAACTTCATGATAACTCCCGTTGATGTAGAGCCCTGCTACACACACAGTAATCTGTGCACAAATTGTGCACAGATTTGGTTGTGGAGCCCACCACGGGTCCCACACAAATCATTCGAGCCGTTCATTAAATGTAAAACATTTTTTTGAGGGCCCCGTAAAAAATAAGCTCAATCCGATACCTATAGGTGCTTCATCTAATCATCTAACTTTTTATTCAGATTTCCGGATAATGAAAAGTTATATGGTTGGATTGAGCACCTATAGGTATCGGATTGAACTTATTTTTTACGGGGACCCTTGAAAAAATGTTTTACATTTAATGAACGGCTCGGATGATTTGTGTGGGACCCGTGGTGGGCCTCACAATAAAATCTGTGCATAATCTGTGCACAGATTGTATGTGTGAGTAGACTTTCTGAGCTTATATGTACAATTTTTGGGACAAAGTAATAATAGAATAAATTCATCTCATAATTGGTTGAAACTTGAAAGTACTCAGATTGCTTCAAATGGAACTTGCAACACTTTTACTCGACCTTCATTCAATGTGTTTTTTTTCTTTCCAATCCAAGCAATGTTGCGTGAATCGATTACTTTCAGAAAATTGTTCAGACAAAGTCATACGCTAAACGAACTGACTTAGAAGAGTGGAAAAGCTGAGTAAATAATTGAATAATGTGTTTAAAATAATTGCTCAAAATAGTAGGGTTCATTGTAAATCTGGTGGTGGCATTGATAACACGTAAAATCCCGTATAAAGTTGTTGGAGTTTGTTGCACATCGGTTAATTATTTCCTCCAAAACTAGTATATGAGTTTGGGCGGCCTCTCCAGTCTTTGCCAATTGGTTTGGAGTTGGATGCTTTAACATGGTATCAGAACTAGAGTTTCGGAGGCTTTTCCCCTATGTCTGTGCCATAGTTGCACTTTCTTTCATTGTGATCCATGTGTGTTCCGGATCCTTTGTTTACCTCTCCACGTGCGAGTCAGGGGTCGCACGTGCGGGGGAGTGTTGGAGTTTGTCCCACATCGGTTAATTATTTCCTCCAAAATTAGTATATGAGTATATGAGCTTGGGCGGCCTCTCCACTCTTTGCCAATTAGTTTGGAGTTGGATGCTTTAACAAAAGTAGTACTTCATACTTAGGTGTAGTATTTGCGATAATTGAGAGAATTAATTATATATTCTTAAGAAAATCATATCATTTTTTTAATTATAGAAGTAAAATTATAAATAAACTGCAGTAAAAGTTGACAATATTTACTGAAAATGGTTGAAAATCAGCTTTGTAAGTGCAAGTATAAACTTTGATTCAAAAAGCAACCTAAAATTAGCCTTCTCTAGAATTATATTTTGGACACTTTTTCGCCTTTCAAAAGTTCCTAAAATTTCAAAATCAGTTGACAAGAATTTTGACACACACTCACAACGACTTTTTAAAATTTAGAATTTCAATTCTAAGATACTCCCTCCGTCCCATTTTTATTGTCCAATCTCAAAATACTACAAATTTAAGGAAACATCATGATTATCTTTTCAAAACTTCACATTTCCAATAATACCCTTGAATAAATACAAAATTTAAAATTCAAACTTCCCTCTTCCAAAAGTCAAATGTCAAACTCAAACTTTTCATACTTTTTAGAAATTTGAGAGAAGGGCAAAAAGGGAAAAATAAAGAATTTTGGGCATTTGTCTTTTCAAATGGACAATCTTTTTGGGACACAAAAAAGGGGAATTTTGGACAATAAAAATGGGACGGAGGGAGTATATTTTTTTCTAAACCGTGCACTTACATGATGTTTGTGTCCTTCACATGGAGCCCGCGCCCATTTTTTTTTTTTGTCATTCGTTAAATTTAATTTACTCTATTTTAAAGGACTTGGAGAGAGATATGAATGCTTATAAGAATCGAACCATGTCCATCAGTTATCAATACATGTGCATGAGAGTATAAGAGACGTACCAATTGTACTCCACTACACTCGTGAGCCTGCGCCCATTTACGTAGTACTCCGTGGAATTTGTAATTTCTCTCGTTTTATTCTAACCCGTCGCATTAAAAGCGTTGTTTTAACCAATTAGTATTCTAAACAAACTCATTAATTAATGCTCATCCAATTAGGACCTCATCACGTTACCAAATACGTCCAAACTCCTTGTAGCACACAACCAGGCATTACAAAGCCCCTCACCCAGTTGCTCTTCATAACATCTCTCTCTCTCTCCCTCTCTCTCTCTCTCTCTCTCTCTCTTGTGGGTGGCAGGTTGAAGGGTTTTCGTGGGTCTACTTTCACAGTTCAAACTAATTTAAAGGTATGGTTTTATGATTAGTGCTTTTGGGTTGAGAGATTTTTTTTTTTTTTATTGGTCGGCTTTGGGTTGAGATGTTCCGGAATAATATCTGATATACTTTTCTTTTTGTTCATGTTTGGGTCAATTTTTCCTGTTCATCTAGATCTTCTGAAGTAAACAGCTAGATTTATCTAAATCTCAATACTTCTGCAAAAAGAAGGGCACACCAATGCCCGTAACGATGGAAATCTTACGAAACCGAATCCTAATCCGTAGCTAATTAAGATCATGAATTGATGCCTCAATACACATCCCTTTCGTCGAGTGTATATGCTAGGCATTATGCAATATACAAATTTTTGTGGCTCGTGATGTGGATTTTTGTGGCCTGACCTATGAAATTTTGTGGTGCTTCATCATAGGAGTGTGAATTTTTGTGGTCAAAACATTTAAATTTATACGAACTTTTGTGGTCAAACATATAAATTCTTGTGGTAAAATTGATTAATTTTTGTGGTCCAACTAAGGAGTTTTTTGGTTCAAAAACGACGACGCTATTAATGTTATGAATTTTTGTGGTCCAACAAATGAACTTTGTTTGTGTTGGTTATGAATTGAATTTCCGTAGTCCAAGATACAAAATTTACCGTGTTTGATTACGCTTTGTGTGGCTCGAGATACAAAATTGCACACACACACTTCTCTTTTAAGATCGAGGTGTGTTCTAAAGCCTTGTTTGCCAAAGAACTTGGTTTTTACCTCTTCATTTAAGTGATAAAAAAAAACATACCAAGGCTATGTTAGAATTATTGTGATTCTGTTAGTATTTTTTTTCAATCAAAATATTCATGAAAGAAGGATGTCATGCCTAAGAAAATTAGCCAAGTTCTTTTTGTATTCTTCACGCAAAGAAAAAGCAATGAAAAACGAACGAAAGGAGGAGTCCACAAGACGAAGGGTGAATACCAACCACACGATTTTATGTTAATTTGTGTTTTAATATTGATGGGATTTTATTTTGTGTCTTGCTTATTTATTTGTTTTTAATATCAAATCAAAGATTCAGGTAATCAAAGAAGACCTTTTTAATTTATTTCAAGTAATAAAATTCCAATTGTGTATAGAACTATGGGAAGCAAAAAGGCACCAAGTTGGGATGAACAATGGGGAGGTGGTGAAGACGAACACGACGTGGCCGTGACCAATGGTAACAAAAGGCTGGGCGGCGGCAGCGGCAAGAAGATGGAGGAGGCGAAGGCGGTGGCTTCAGCCGGGCTAGGCAAGGCGAAGGCGGCTGCAGTGGTGGGAGCCCAGAAGGTGCGGAGTGGGACCTCTGCCGGTATCAAATGGGTCAAGAACCAGTACCAGAAAAAATGCTCCTCGAATAAATGAATTAACAGAGAGATTTCAGTTCAAATACCTAAAGAAGAAAAAGGATAGAAAGATTTACAACTTTGCTTCAATTTTTACATTGACTAATTTAATTAGATCATATTTCATAAGTCTATTTCATAGAACTTTGCTTGTATTTCTATCTTATTTCACTAGGGCTTATTGACATTTTTTTGGATAATATATTGTTTGAGTTTCATCGACGTCGCCCGATTAGACATTGTGTCAATTTCTTTCTCAAGAATGTATATATGTTTAATTATAATTAATTAGGTTGGTACCCGAGGTCGTCGAAATTCTTTTTTGATAAGAGAAAGAAATTTATTAATCTTCCAAAAAAAAAAAAAGGGTTTGCTGAAAGCAATTGGTCAAACCACCATCATCTTCAGTTGTTTTTATTTACAATATTTTTAATTTTACTGTGAACCATGGTGCAATTTTGGGCCGACGGGTACACGGAGCCCACTTGGGATCCCGTATGAATGATTCGAACCGTTCAATGGTTTAAAAATAAAAATACCCAATTGGGCTCTGTGAAAAATCAGCTCAATCTGATATGTGTAGGTGCTTGATCCAATATTGCATTTTTTATTGGCCGTCGGTGGCCTTAGAATTTTTGATAAAAATTGAACAAAAATCCATATGTTAGACCCGAAATTGAAAACGGACAATTTCAGTAAAAGGTCTGTGAGTTAGAAGTGTTTTTTCTCATAAAGTGGGCTTCAGTGATTGGGACCATACAGTACAAGAATACATGGCTGGTGTGTCCCAAGACCATTATAGGACTAATGCCCAGCAGACCTAATTTGCCGGAGTTTTGAGCTTTGTACTCAGAAATTACGAACATATGCATATGTTCTAAATAAAACTCGACGTGACAAAGAATTCGTTCAATGGATTTTTGGTTCATCAAAGACCAATAATCTTGTCCATTTGACTTATTGGTTGAACATAAGAAGAATGAATTTACTCATTTAATGTGGTTTATTGGTTGAATAAGCCAAAGTCCGAATTTTTTTAGCCAAATTGGGCCTCATCTCATTATTGGATTAGCTCGCCAAAGCCGAAATTACGCACTCTAAAGGTCAAAAATCAAGTGGTCAAATGGACCATTTGTAGCCAACCCAACGAGACTGGGAGGGGGGTTTGAGTGCCCAAATAAGAGGTCTCTGGTTCGATTAGATGGAACATGTATTGTAATCTTACCACCAATCTCAAACACTAGCATTAGCATTAGAGCTATTGCACAAAAATTTCTTGTGGTCACATCTACTGTATATTATAAAATTTGGAGAATCTCAAACATGTGCAAGTGACACAAGGGATTTAAATGCAAGGATTGAACAGAGCCAACATACTCTGCCCCTTGGCCATGCCCCCCATTAAATGCAGAAATAAAAGCTCCCACATTTGTCCCGTGAGCTTTTTCTCACGATTCTCTTTGTACCCTCTCCTAAGAAAATAATCAATACTCCAACTTACTCCTTCATTGGGTAGTTGGGAAGAATTGAATGCAACTTCTACAAATGGCCATCACCACTTCCTGTCTCTCTCTCATCTCTCATCAATTTGGAGGGAGACTTTGGCTTCTCTCTCTCTCTCTCTCTCTCTCTCTCTCTATAGCACCCCTCCTTCCTCCTCCATTCATCTTCAGATGCATCCTCTCTTGTTTTTTTATTTCGTTTTGGCTCGACCCAGATATATTCTTTTTGCACCACCACTGAAGATATCTCTGTCAGTTTCATTATTGGCTATTGATTTTCCTCATACTATCAACATACAAGTACATGTTTTATAATTATATATATATATATGTGTATAGTTATTACGTAACATGAATACGTAGTGCCTGTTTTGTTGTGATCTTCTGTTTCTTCGTGATTTCTTTGTTTTGTTGATTTCAAATGAGATACAAAATTTTGTTTGTCTCATGGTTTTCGACACTTTTTTTGGCTTTTGGATTTATGTTTTTGCATGTTCGACACAGCTTCAAACACCCCCGTGAGGAACTTCAAAAAGTTGTGAAGGGAAAAAGAAAAATACACAACACGGGATATTGGTGCGGTTCAATAAGAAAGCAGTGCTCAAAATGTTTGGGTTCTACTTTTTGATTGAGCCGTGCCAATATCACGTGCTACTGCTCTCAATCCCTCTCGGATACCTCTTTCGGTTTTGTCAAGAAGTAAAGGTAGTTCCTCTGTTTTTTTTTTCTTTCTTTTCCCCAATGGTTTCCTTCCCCTTTATCATTAATTTTAAGGTGATTTAGAGTTGATGCATGTTGCATACTTCTCCTAGACTGTGCTTGCTTGCAGTCCTCCTTGTTTTATGTTCTTATCTTTCCAGAAATACTGATCAAGACTTGTTTGGCGAACAACTTCCAAAAACAATTTTCGGGAGAGTTTGTCCAAAACTAGAGGTGGGAATGTCCGATACGACACGAGAACACGACACGAACTCTACATAAAATTAGCGGGTTAAGGTCAGCTATTTCTGACACGGAACACGAATATGACACAAGATGATAATACGAAAAGCTAAATAGGTCGGGTTAGGGTTTAGAGAATTCTGGTACGAACACGAGATAACACGACATGAACGCAACACGACGCGGAGTGAGAATTTATGAAAGAACACTATAACACAACACGAAGTTAGCGGGTTATTAGGGTCGGTTATTTCTGACATGGAACACGAATATGACAGGACACGATAACACAAAAAGTTAAATAGATTGTGTTAAAGTTGAGAGAATTCTGACATTAACAGGAGACGAACACGCGCGACACGACACAATGTCCCCTCCTATCCAAAACAACCCCATTTTGGAAAGGAAAAGAAAAACTCAGAATTAGATCCCATCATCTGGAAAAGTATATTATGCATGTACAGATGTACTTAGGAAATGATTATGGAATAGAAACAATATCGCTATCGAAATTCAAATTTGGAAGGTGTGCTGCCAAATTGGTTAGAACATAGGCCACCAAATATGGTAATGAGTTTTTCCCTCATTCTTGTTGTAGATATTTTTTTTTTTAAATTTTATCGTCTATTCTTGTTGTAGTTCGCATGCTTCTTCAAGAACATATAAGTTGCTCAAGTTGTAATGAGTTTTTTCTCACGATATTGATTGGATACGGGAACCTGCATGTAGTGCAAGCGCACATTACAAGGGTGTAGTGCGTAGTGCCAATGCGAGTTCATTTCTACAATCAATGATCCAGATTTCAAAAAATATCCAACACTTTTTGTAAAATACTTTCAGGCGGCTTGGATTTTACACTACATCTTGAGAGTTCACCCATTCACTTCAACGTCCCGGTCTAGGCAGTTCACATGTTTCATTTCACAGACATAGCAGAAACATACGTAGTGATCTGCCACAGCAAAATGTGAAGTCACAAATTTCGTTCAGACTCCAGTGTTCGTTTATCAATTGTTTTTCTTCCCATATATCATTTGGACCATACAGAAAATGAATTTTTATGGTGGCCAAGGGCACAGGATCCTGTGTACTAATTTCTTGCTTTTTGTTATACGTTCTAATGCACCTATATATATAAGCACCTTTGTGTCGTGCAACGACGTCGGTGACTCAAGATTTCGTGTTTTCAAATTTCTTTACATCTTGCAATTGAAAGCACCCTTTTTTTGTGTGTTGAGAATGCCATCGAAAGCACCCTGAGAGAGATGTGGCAAAGGATCCATGGCCATAGCGGACACGATGAGCTCAATTTTTGTATGCTATCTTCACCATATCTCATCTAACGCAAAAATGGAAAATATAAAATCCATAACTAGGCTCCCGAACAGGCTCATAATATCCAACAAAACTAACATACTCCCGCTCCACAGACTAAAGCAAACCGCCTAGCTCAACCTTAAAACACTATCAAGCATCAACACTAGTGTTGTGCGGAGGGCCACCAAAAGACCCAACCGCACAAAAAACAATTGATGGTTACGAATATTGCACCGAAGAGAAAAAAAAACTAAGATGCATTGAGTACAAGCTCACACACAACAAAAAGATTACAACCGGAGGAAATGATCAGAGACAGAGATTAATTACACTAATTTTGGAAATTTGTTCCAATCTATAACAAGTATGGTGATCCTAATAGCCTCACCCATTACAATCAATAATTACTGTTTGTACATGAGAGAGTGAGCGAACCCAAGTGAATTGACTTGGTGGTCTGGAAGGTAGGGAATTCACTTCCACGAAAGATCTCTGGTTCGATTTTCCTTGTCGGCAATCCTTGTGGCCAGCTGGCCTTGTTTTCACATGTGTAAAACAGCTGTAGAAGGAGGCTGACTCGAGGGGCTGTAGGAATTGGTATGAGACACCCACAATTTGGTCTAAGACCATCTCCTGTCTCCATTAAAAAAAAAAAAAAAAACTGAGAGAGAGAGTAACAATAAATGGAGGAGTTAGAGTTCTTCTCGGATGGTCTCCAGGGCTGGTCACCAGCCTCCATTTGGGCCTCCACTTGTTCCAAATTGAGAAACCTTTCTTCTTCTTCTCTTCAGCTTCATTTCACTTAACAACTGCTCCACAGAAGAGTACTTGGATTCATTGTTCTTCAAAAACTGAACCAACTCTCTTTGTGTCACCACAACTCTGATCCTCACCCCTGTTCCACTTTTTGAATTATTCCCATGATTTTCTTTACTACCGTTGTCGCCATCCTCCTCCTTACTTGCTTCCATTGCTTCTGCTTCTCTAATTGGTTGCTTACATTCCCCATTTTCCACTATAGTTGCCTGCCTTGCCACACAATTCCCCATTGTGGGGAGAGAGAGAGAGAGAGAGAGAGAGAAGGAAAAGTTGGACATTTAAATAGAGAGAGGGTGGGACTTGGGAGAGATCACATGAGGGCCCGGTTATTACGCCGTGTGCTTGGATCAACAAAATGTAAAGATACGTTTAATTTCTTTTGCATTTGATTCCACTGTATACGTTCTTGTGTACATCATGTGAGCACATACTTTTTTTATAACTCACGATGTCGGGGTGGGGCCAGCTTACGCACACCTCATCTAATCTTTGTGGACCTAATCTTACCAATCACCATCCACTAGCGGGAAGTCGGGTCAAATCTCCGTATGAATTGGCCCTGTAAGAATTGATAGTACTAGGGAGATATTGAACCAATGACTTTTAAGATGAAGCAAACTCCTAAAGTTCTAAGTCTTTATACTATATATGAGGCCAAACCGGTGGGGGATATGTGAGCACATAAGCTATACATTTTTTTCTTTTCTCTGTGACTGTAATTTTTGGTTTTGAACGTTTCTAATGGTTTTTGTTATGATTTTAGTGGTTTTCTGTTAGTGTCTAAAACCTAGTGTTATTACGAGTTAAACTGTTGTGTGACCACATTAATTTTTTTAATAACTCGGGTGTCGGAGCCACCTTGCACGCACGGCGCACCTCAATTATACTGAATTCTGAAATCCTGAAAAACCTCATTTTTAGCTCAGCCCCAACCCATATATATATGCTTCTAGTTTTTTTAATTTACTACCCTAGTACCCTGAAATTGTGTTCCCGGACCCCAGGCGATATAAGTTAGTATGATCTATATCAGCGGCTCAAATTTTCTTACCCTAAATTCAAGTCTAAAGGTGAAATTGTGTTCCCTGACCCCAGGCGACATCAACTTATAGCTTCCTTTTGTCACAAAAAAAAAAAAAAAAGGAAAAAAAAGGTCGTGACAAAAAGCTTAAGCATGGTCCACCAGAGATGAATATATTCCTAGGGTAGTTGCAGATGACGGAAGCCATCTTCTTTATACCTAGAGAACATCTTTGGTTAGATTTGTTGAGACCTGTCCAAATTTGGTTAAGCTAAGTCTCTGAAAGCAAGGGCACGTTTGATCGATTGTCGGATCGATTACTTTTACTAAGAATTGGATAAGATGAGATTAAGGACAGGAATAGAGCAGACAAATGGGGTCCCGGGGAGATAATAAATAATATATAGAATTATATGAATATTAAGATTTGGTATACGTACTGTATCTGGTTATTGTGGGATGACGATGGGGGTAAATAGTCCTTGTGTGCATACAACTGCTAACGATTTTCAATCTCAGATTGGATCTAACGATTGAAATTCGAAAGATAATGCACCTATGTGCTTATTAATTGAACTTCTAGTTAACACTCCTTCCACTAGGGATTTGGGGTCAAATCTTACTGCCGACGATATTTAATTACTTACATATTTCTCCCGTTATGAGTATTATCTTGCATGTGTTTGAATGTCCGGCCGGGTGGATATATACATGTCTATATCTATATGTAAACTGTATCAACCAAATGATCTAAACAATGAGCGTCCTCCATGGGGGGGGTGGGGGTGTTGTAGATTAATACAAGTCCAGGGGGGGTTCTAAGGCATAATTTTTGCCTTTGTCGAGGCAGTTTCCTTGGGGCATCTTTCACATGGGGTTTGTAAAGCCCCGCTATTTCTTAAAAATAAACTTCAAAATACATTGTATTTCAAACACTTGTAGGTCCCTATTCTCTTCATAAATAAATTACATCACCAAAATAAATTAAGCCGCCAGGTAAATAATCTTCTAGATCCTCCAAAAAGATCAACTCTTCTAAGACCTCTCCAAATTAATCCTTATGTGCTCCAATTCAATTTCCACTAATCCGGCTCCACACCTGAAAAAGAAATTATCCGAAAAGTATACGATACAACGGAATAACAAAGCTCATAAGTGGAATCAATAAACGATAATCGATCACCATGTCAGAAGCAAAAATCACAAGGAACCTCATACCATGTCCTCCTCAGTACATGACCAGTGACCCTCCCACAATACCTTCCTCACCGAGTCATCCTTAACCCATTCTGGCTATTTGATAGGCTATTGGTGAATTCATTCAAGGGTAAATTCTAGATACACCCCCTGTACTTTGGTCATTTTTCAACTACACCCCCTCTACTTCATTTTTAATCACTCGCACCCCTTGTACTTAAGACTGGTTTGGAACTGTTAGTATTTCCGTCCAAAGTAACGAAAAGACTGAAATACCCATTCGTATTCCCTTTCTTTGAAAAATCATAACTTATTCATATAAGGTCCAAAAATACTCAAATCAGCGCCCAAACTTGCGTAACATCCATGTGTATCTACTGTAAAAATTGAAAGATTAGTTATCAACCAAATATTCTCCAAATTTCAAAAGAACAAGCTGTTCTACAGAAAAACAGGGCAGCCAAACATGTCTTCGTAGAAAATCCATAACTAATTCATTTCAACTCCAAAAATATTGAAACCAACTCTCAAAGTTTTGTAACGTAAAGTATTATTCTCAGTAAAAATATCAGATTCATAACTTAATAGGACAGTTCCCAGAAATAAAAAGAAGATGGCTCTGCCCAGATTTCGAAACATGTGTATCAGTCCACATTCCGAAAATCATAACTAATTCTGTGTTCATCGGTTTTGCATGTTCTTGGTATCAAAATCTTTGTCTTTGAACGTACTTTAAAAGTTATGAAGACTTTAAAAATTGAATCATAGCAGAAGGTTTCTCAAAATACGAATTTGTGATGGTCCAGAATGCTGTCAGAAAAGTTTAAGAAGTTACCGGCAAGAAAATAAGTTTTCCGACGAGAGAATGGTGACGGGAGGTGGTGGCTCGTGGTGG
>JAOTQK010000019.1:5921571-5937244 GCA_025642025.1 Rhododendron ferrugineum
TCTAATCTTATCCTAGATTTTTAGGATTATGAAGTAGGGCTAGGGTTTCCTAGAAAGTTTAGGTTTAGATTTATCAATTAACAAAATCAATTATATCTACAAAAATGCTTCAATAAAATGTTTAATTTTATTCAAAAAAATTGGCCCGAGATTCGGGTCGTTACAGGGTTAGTTAATTAATAGTTACATAAAATGGCATTTTCATAATCTCATCGATAGTTGCTTAAATCTTGGAGGTTTCTTGCATGTGAATAATGAGTGATTGATGCACTGTCATCTTGTTCTTTTTTAAATCTATTTGTTGGAAATAATATCCAAAGGGGCCGATAAAGGAACCAAGTTCCAAGAAGGGGCTTACACTTCGCCATACCAGGACAACAATGCCCCTTGGCTTCAAACACATATGATTTCAATTTGCTTCTTCTTGTGTTTGGGCGTTTTAGTAATTTCGCACTCAAAACTGGTGGGCCGTGGACACTATTTGGGTTATTTACAGATTACTTTAACGAGTTTTCGTACTTTTGTGGTTTTCTCTATGTGTCATTTTTTTTGCATTCTATTTTGTCTTTTGTGCTCATTTGCGAGAGGGTATTTTGGTAAAATCAGTCGAGCCTAACAGTGATTCACGCAAATTACGCCAGAAATAACGTTTGCTCTCTCTCTCTGGTGAACGATCAGTGAGAGAGCGACGGAGAGAACGAATTTGCATAGACAGAGCATCGTTACAGATAGGCTTGTCAATAGGTCGGATTCGACAAATCTGAATCCAATAAGACTCAAATGCAATTGTGGTAACCCAGATCCGATCCGAAAATTTTTTTACTTCAAAAAATTAGCAAAAAAAAACAATTTTTTTTCAAATTTTTTTAAAAAAAATAAAATTTAAAATAAAAATACAAGTTTAAAATAAAAAATTTAAAATAAAAATACAACTTCTTAAACATTTTTTTTTCAAAATAAAATATTTACAATTTAAAAAAAAAATATAAACAAATAAAAATAAGGTTCCAATCCGGATTGTAAGGATTTAATCCGATCCGAATCCGACCTTATCCGTATTTGGATTACCGAATTCGGATTATTGGATGATATTATCAGATCAGTCCTGCTAACCGCAGGGACACTTTGCAGGGATCCGTGCAGGGACAATCGCGTTTGGCCCCATTTCGGATCCCAAAAAAATCTAGAAAAATATCAATAAATTTTTGAATATTATTTTATAGGATCCTGTAAAAAATCTTGCGTAGGGGCAAGGGTCAAACGCGATTGTCTCTACACGGATCCCTATCAGATTCGGATCGGATTTTTGTATCTCCATTGACGGGCCTAGTTACAGATGATCGATGAGGTTTACTCCAACGGCGTCACGAATCCCAGCGTCGCAGGCCGATCATCAAATAGGTTGCAGAAATTGAAGATTGAACTGAAGAAGAAGAAGAAGAAGAAGACGTAAATGGAAGAGCAAAGCCAGAGAAAATTCCCAGCCTTCCCATTCAAACCCTACTCGATTCAGATCGATTTCATGAACGCCCTCTATCAATCTCTCGACCGAGGCGGCATTTCCATGCTCGAAAGCCCCACCGGTACTTTCTCTCTATCTAGATTGAATTGGTTTTTTCTGCTTGCCAAGTGTTAGTCCATATAATGCACGTTATATGATGTAGTTTCAAAGGAAAAAAAAAGATTTTTCATGGATGAGTCATGAGAGGAGAAAGCCGTAAAGGTTGGTTGTGGTTCTGTACTTCTCCCTTCCATTCCGAAATAAAAGGGAAGGACGGAGAAGAAGAAGGCCTGATGATGGAAGCCACCAAAACAGAGGGCATTTTACCCATTGTACACCCTCATAGCTTCGAATTTGAGTTCTTACTTTGTGTTCTAATTTTGATTGTTTAGTCAATGGAGATTTATAAAATGGTATAAGAAAGTTATGATGTTGTGGTGGATAGAGAAGTTCTAGGAGCTTGAGTTGTAATCGACAGAAGTGGTGGGCCACGGCCACTTCTGTCGATTAAATAGTGGCCACGATCACTATTTAGTGCTTAATCGTAGCAAAATGTATGAAAAGTAGTGACCGTAAAATGTAGAATCTAGGGGTTCCCCAATGCTAGAACCGAGAAGGCAGAATTACACTAAAATGCTCAGTGCAATACTTGGCTTACCTAAGGTTTCATTCACTTGAGTATTGCCATATACTCCTCCTGAGTCACATAATGCACGTGCGTGAGCGAGAGCCCAAAAGATTTTTTAATAAACATATCAATGTACTAAAAATTGCGAGAGCATAAGCGCAGAGCAAGGATTGAGAGCGAGAGTGGAGAGCCTTACTGAAGGATTATGTGACTAAGCTCCTATCTACCCACTGGTTAATTCTTTCTTCTTGTACTCCTTCTATACTAGCTTTGGAATCTTGATCTTGCTTTTTTATGGACTGCGAATTCCTAGAATGTCTTGAAATCGTTGCAAAAAATGCGCGCCCAGGCTTGAAAAACTTTTGTTGGATTTTGTAGTTCAAACTTATGAGTTGGTATTATGTTAGTGAGTTATGGAAATTTGATTCCAAAACTACTAGTTAGTACTTAGGTGTGTACTTTTTATAGCAATTTACTACATGTATGATGGAGTTCATCTATGGGATTATTGGAGTTACCATGTTGCAACTTTGCAGTTAATTTTTTTAAGAGAAGTACTCTTTTAGCGTGGCAAGGAAGTTTCATTAGGTTTGAACACTTGGGCATGGAATCCCAATGTCTTTTTGATCCTATATGGACATGTTTGACCAGGTAGATTAGGCAAAGAATTGGATTACAGGGATCTCATTCCTCCGTCTTAATGCATTAATTGGTGGAGGGACCATATAACTGTTGAACAAGCAAACCCATAATATGGGGGACATACAATCCCTGCGCGGATGTGGTTATTGGTAAGCCCTTAACTATTGGTGCAATGGGATTACTCATCCTATGGGATAATATAATCCTCCTAGTCCGATCAGGAAAATGGGGCCAATAAGTAATAAAATGCATAGAGGTCAGCAAACAATGGACACAAGACTAGAATATGTAATAGTGACATCTAATGACGATGGTCAACTAGGCAAATGCTGTCGTGTTTTATAACAAAGTATCGTAGCTATATAAAAGCACAAATGTATGAAGCTAAACATGAGACGCACTACCAATTTTTTATGAATATGAGACGCACTACCAATTTTTGATGAAACTAATAACACAAACGTTCTTGAACTTGTACCCCTGTTGCAGGTTTACACAAGTCACAGTGCAGCTCATGATGGGGAGCACAGAAGGTTCGCATTTACTGGAAGTACAACATGAAACCTTAGCTCCCGATATCTCTCCAAATATGGACCCTCTACCCTTGCTTCCTCTCTTAGCTCCTTATCCATTGGTGCCATTCACGAATAATGTGCCAAAATTGTCTGGTATATACCATACATGCCTTGCATATATCATCGAGTCAACTGCTTCATAGATTAGGTCAGGATTCAGGAGGAATTCTTTGCCAGAGTATCGATTCTTAGTTAGATGTAACGAACAGGATTCTAGGGAACTGTCCATTCATGATCGAAATTGCAATTGCAGGAATCTCGAATTTCGAGATTTTGCATAACCTGGAACCTTTATTTTTTCTCTCAAATCACAACGACCCTTAATTCCTTTAGGTGCCTGTTTGCACATCCTATGCAATCTAAAGTGCTCCATTGTGTTCTCTATTGGGTAGTTCACCAATGAAGAGTTATGGATGGAGTTATTAGATAACTTGCGTAGAATGATCAAATTCTTCCTAAATACTATTCATAAGCAGTATGCTTTTCTGGGAATAAAAATAAGAACCATTCTCTTGGTAAACGCTACTACCTTATTAGATGCTGAACATGTTGTAACTTGACGGTTTTATTTTCAGGATTCTGTGCCTTAAAATTTTCAGCTGCTGAAAGAGTTTTGAGCATAACTGCAATTGATTGCTGGGCTTCATTAGTTCCCTACCTGCCAATGTGGTATGTTGCCCTCAATTTGACATCACTCTTGTAATTCTTATAGGGCGTCCTGCAAATATTCTGGGGAGCTTGCCTTGAGTCGAACTCAGGCAGAGTACTGCCTCTCAGACTTTGAGCAGATTCTTCAGGCGAAGGTTCTGCTGAGAAACTTCATAATATCTGCTCAATTTCTCAGTCAAACCTCTCTGAAGCCTCTTGTCTCGTCACTCATGCTGATGAGATTGACAACTTGGTGGATTCTTCTAGACTTCTAGCTTCTTGTAGAAATAGTGATGCTGTTAATGAGTGTTGCAACCACATTTGCCAAAAATCTGTATCAGATGCCACTAGAAAGATTTCCGTGAAGGATTATTGTAATTCAAGTTCGCTAGGGCTCATGTCTTCCCGTAGCCCTTATTTATAATTGATGATTGTAAGACTATTGTCTTTCGATGGCTGGCTAGCAAGCTTAATCCTTCTTCTATGAATACTGAGGTCAGAGGACTTTCAAATTGCAATACAAACAGAAGTGGGTATACGTAGATAAAAAGGAAAAAAGTAAATTCAATTTTCCCGTAGGCTGTATGTTGATCTTGGATTTTTGGATGGTTTTTATGAGGAAAGAGAAAATGTAAGGGATTTATCTACACAAAACTAAAGTGTGTTTCGTTTTCTTTACTTTTTCTTTATCAAATCCATCTAGGCATCCATGATCCAAACGCAGCCTCAGAGTTCTGTTTTATATAGCCGAGGAAGATTTGTTATGATATAACTAGTTTAAACCAAGTTATTATGGACTGGATGGCTGGGACAAATATCTTGTGGTAGTGTCTCTAGGCACCACCAGATTGCTCTCCAAAATAAAGAATCTTTGAGTAGCTGCTTCTTTTCTAGGGATATCCATTCATTGTATCCG
The DNA here is from genome assembly GCA_025642025.1 of Rhododendron ferrugineum. NCBI lineage: Eukaryota > Viridiplantae > Streptophyta > Magnoliopsida > Ericales > Ericaceae > Rhododendron > Rhododendron ferrugineum. Next base: position 5,926,482 of record JAOTQK010000019.1, read on the forward strand.
TAATTCCTACGCCAACCGCTAACTTATTGACCTTATTTTCTTGTGATATCGTTTACTGCATGTTCCAGCTTGACCACTGGTTCTTCTAGACACGAGAAATGTCGCAAAGATAAGTGGAAATGTGATAAGTCACTGGGCGCGCAGCTTGTTGCAATGTGATGAGCCACTCTCACTTGCAAGAGCAGAGCTTGATTACCAACTTGCAAGCCTTGAATTGTATTGCATTGCTTGGTACAAGGTTGCAGAAAGCTAATGTCTGCCACAACGTTTATGATCTTTGTCAAATAAACCTCAAGGATTTCTACAAGGTCTTTTTCTAGACTCCCTTTTGATGTCGTAAATCTTCTCATGTTTTCCTTTCACCAAGAGAATTGATATGGTTTGGTGTCTCTTTGCGGTTCATTCTCTGTTCTGCTGAAATCTATTGATGGGGCACCAGTTGCATCGCAAGATTTTCTGTCATCAGTTTGGAACCCATGTGGAAATTTGCCTTTCATTTGTGTTTCTTTGTAATTTTCTTTTTAGTCTTGTATTTGAAGTTCATTATTTCATACGGAATTAGTATATACGATCTCAATGAAAATTTTAAAGACCCTTCGCCTGATAGTTCTTATTACTGACTTCATCATGCAACATATCTTGGAACATACATAATGGCATAATGTAAAACTTACAGCTCGGCCCTTGGCTACTGCTGCTTTTTTTAATTTTTTATTTTCCTCGGTTCCTTAGAATTTGATTTTGATGATTAGTTCCTACATTAATGCAATTGCAGCTACCACACTTCTAGGCCCAGCACTTCCCAAAGCGACATCTTCACAAAGGGGTAAGACCTATTCGCCCAAGCAAGTGTTATAGTCTCCTATTATCTTTTTCAAGAAGTGCACTTCTAAAGATTCTCAACACACATAGAACGATGGATATAATATGCAGAATTTCTGAACGAATATGGCATATGATAAGTGTTGATTGCATTGCGAGTCTGCGACAATGGGAGTATCTTCACCTTTTTTTTCCTGGAATTCGTTTTGTAAGTCCTCTGGTGCCATGTGCCTGGGGTTCACAAGCTGCTCATGCGGCACTTGCCTCACTTCCTCCTTTTTAAGGAAACTCGAGCTAATTTGTGATCAAGATGACGATGAAGAGATTAGATTCATTTCTTTAATTGAAAATAATGCATGTGATAGGATGGGACATTTAACAACACTTTTTCTTTGTGGATAAGTCTCTTAAACAACAGAATTAACAGACAGTAAGCCATTCTTGTTATTTTGATGTTACTAAACTCAACCAGATTAAGTTATTCACAATGAAGCAGGTTATTCACAATGAAGCAGGCTTTTTATACGAAGTTGGAGTATGTATGTTAATTTAGATGGTATGAAGGGCAAATCGTGTAACTAGAGAACATATGTAATCCTTAAGTAGAATTTGAGTGATCACTTTATTCTTCTTCGGTGATGTTACTCTAGCTTTTCAATTAGCATTCATAAGGAAAAAAGTTTGATTATATTCCGTAATGATGTATTTGAGTATTTCATTGAACCTCTAAGGCCTAAGCTCTTGGAAAGGAAATTGTCCCTTATACGACCCTAAGATAATACACATTAACACATGACTCTTGTGTCCATGTAACATAGTATTAAAGAAAGGTACTTTAGTTTAGTGCTTGTCTTGGGTAGTTCTCGTCTGTTAATAGATGGTATGTATGTGAAATTTACAAAAAAATATTTGGAGGAGAAAGAATATTTTCTCCAGGACATATGGTACAGAAATGTTGTTTGTCCACTGATTTACAGTTTGCTACGTACATGTGAGAGAGCCACACTGCCCACAAGTCACAAGGCATCATAGGTATTCATAATTTAGGGTACTTAAATCATTGAAGAACATAATCCGTAAGTTGAATTTGAGTGATCACTTTATTCTTGTTTTGTCATGTTACTCTAGCTTTTCCTGATTATATGACAAGCTAGATCAAAGATTCTGTAATGGTCTATTTCATTGAATCTCTATGCTCTTGGAAAGGAAATTGTCCCTTCTTCAGACCATGCCGTAGTTTTAAAAAGAGGTACATACTTTAGACTGGAGCTTGTCTTGGGCAGTTCTCGTCTGTAAATTAAGATGCCCGGATCAACTAGCTGCCTTCACATCTCATTGGATGATCTTTCAAATTTTTTAGACTTGTTTCATTCTGATTGTGTGATTGGTACATGTGATGCATCTGTAGATCTCACCCGAAATGGAAATTCAGAGAGTGGAAATGGTCAACAATATATGTAATTTAAATGCTTTCCATCATGCCGTAAGTTATTGGATTGGTAGTGTTTCTTGGATGCTTGGATGACCAATAGCATCATAAGCAGAATTAAAGTAACGAATTTCTTCCGATTGAAGAAAAAACAATTGGGTTGGTTTTGTTTCCGATTCCCCTATGCTCTCTCATGGGGAGAAGCAAAAGTAAAGAATTTTGTGCGTCTGCCTGGAAGTATTATTCTGTCGTACGTTTATGTTTTATATTTCATTTAACATTCAGTTAATTTATTTTTATTTTTCCTTTTTTTCTTGACAAGTTCAATATCCGAACTCAAACCTAGTGATGCTTAGTGGGGCACAAATGAGAAACTATATGCAACATCTAAACAATATGCAACACTTCAGATGTATTATAGGTTGGCAAGCTGGTGACCAAAGAAAATGTTATATTTTGCGTCTACTTTTTTTCCTACAACAGAATAACACAGATTAGGATTTTTACCCTTTTTTTCTTGAGTAGTTCAATATTCTAATGTTTTGGCTGCAAGATTAGGATTTCCGATTTCCTGTCAAAAGTTAACACATAAGTTGTAATAGTAGATTCTAAAAGTGCTTCACAATCCAAGTATACTTACATCATAAAGAAGCATTCTTTTCTTCTGTATAGAAACTATTATTGCCAGAGGCTGCATATAAACTTTTGTTCTCCAAAAAGTATTGGACTATTGATAAAAGACATACAATGACTGAGGGAGGAAATCGATTGCTTACTTAGCACTAAAGCATTATTCTCCTGTAAGCTATGTGCTTTTGAAGGACTTATTAGACACTTGACTGTTGAAGGCATCAGTATAAATGTTGAAGCCCTTAAACTTTTTTCTTATGCACTCCATTCTCTGCCATTCAAGCTGGAGTTTCTTTCTACTTGGCCTCCTGCTCTTACCGTCCTCTTTATTCAACTTAAAGACAAAGGGTTTTTGGTTGAACGTTGAGAAAGAACAACAAATATCTAAGGTACGTCTGAAAGCTTTCCGGTGTTGTTTCATCTAACATATGATTTATAAGTGTGCTTTGTTTTAGTTTAAATACAAACAAGAAGAAGGGAATGCAGTTTGTGAGTTGAAAATTATAAGTACATCATCGCTTCAATGATTTAGTATGGTGTCTGAACGGTTTCTGTATGTTGCCATGTGAAGTTTGACAGGTTATTTGATCGTGTCAATATTTGAGAATGAACATCAAACTATATGAAAATAAAGCACAGGAATATCCACTGCTTTGAACCCAAGCATTAAAAACGTTACACCACTGTTGCATTGGGATTATAAGATAAATAGCGTGGGATTACCAATCAATCAGTTGCTAATCATTATAAGATAAATAGCGTGGGAAAATGTATCTTGTTTACTTGCGTCTTTTAGTTTTTACTTTGTCTCCAAATGATTGACAGTTAACAAAATGTGGATCTTCAAACCTTTTCTTTCTTTGTCTCTTCCTTGGGAACTATGACAGCTAGAACCTTCACCAAATCAAACTTTGTATATTCCAACAACCGGAGAGGAGGCGGGTAGGTTGATGGTGGCTAATGGTTGTCTGTAGACCAGAAATTAGGTTTAGGGTTCAGGATACTTTTTTTAATGGATATAAAAAGAAATTGGGGATGGAGAGAATTATTTCCGATGGGTGTGACGTCCCTTTCTCTTTTGTGAGAGATACTCGAAGTAGCTATTCCCGTTCAAAAATACATTCAGATTTTCCAATGCTAAGGAATCTGATTTTGGCACCCATTGACTAAGCTACAAATAGGATTGTGCTTTCATACATGATAAGATCTGACCTCCCTTTTACTTTTGTATTGCTTGGTAACGTATGGGAATTGTTAGATAGTTTCGCATATATTTTTTTGAATGGCAATTTTTTTTTACTAATCTTTGAAAGAGATAACAAAGACTAATAGGAGCAAGGATTAAGGCAACAAGTGCCCATCCGAGATAGTTTCGCATATCTATACTGCATCTCTATGTTGACACTTTATTTAGATAAAGTACCGACATAATTCGTAACACAGGGAAAAATAGTACTAAAAGAACAGTGAAGCAAATTGGTTGCATTTCTAACCTGTTTCTTTTGCATGTCTATAGTGGGAATTGTAGGTTGTTGCAGTATGTATATTCCTATTATCTTAGTGCATCACTAGTTACTTCTTTTGTTCTCTTTGAGTGCAGTTAGGGAGAACTTTTATCTTCTCAAATTCGGATCTCAATCCTGATTTTTGACGTCTTCTTCAAAAAGGCAAGAAAAGAACTCAATACAGAAAGGGGGGAAAAAGTGAACTGAAAATGTGTAATCCACTAACCATACTGGATAAAATTTTAGAGAAAATCGTCGAGAAAGTGTTCCAATCAGGGGAACGTCATGTCGGTTTTCTTTTACATTACAAGCAGAACCTGAAGAACTTGGAAGACGAGGTGTATAATCTTCAAGAGCAGAGAAGCAACGTCGAAGGAAAAGTTAATGAAGCCAACCGCCAGGGTGATGTAATTGACAAGAAGGTTTTGGACTGGCTAGAAGATGCTGACAAGACCAGACAAGAAGTTGACAAGTTTACGGGTGAGAAAACTGTCAAGGAAAACATGTTGTGCTTTAGCTTCTCGTGTCCCAACTTCATCTCGCGTTACCGCCTTAGCAAGGAAGCCGAGAAGAAGGTGGTTCTTGTCAAACATCTCACTGAGAAAGGCGGCAATATTGGCACAGTTTCACACCCTAGGGAAGCTCCTCCGGAAGTTTTATTCCGATCCAGCGGGGATTACGAGTCTTTCCATTCAAGAGATAAAGTTTTCAAAGACATTGTGAAGGCATTAAAAGACCCCGAGGTGAACAGGATTGGGGTCTATGGAACCGGAGGTGTTGGTAAGACTACTATGGTCACAAAGGTCGCCGAACAAGTGAAAAAAGACGGAACTTTTGACGAAGTCGTAATTGCAGTTGTCTCTCAAGATGCCAATGTGATAAAAATTCAAGGGCAACTCGCCGCCCGTTTGAAGCTACCACTCAGCGGAGAAACTGATGATGAAGTGGGAAGAGCGTCTCGACTATGGAATAGATTGGACAATGGGTTGAAAAACCTCATAATATTGGATGATGTTTGGCACGAGCTGGACTTAAAGGAAATAGGTATCTTCTCAAATTTTAACATCTTGAATATGATTTTGACGTAAAATTTTACTTGTTTTTCCCCACTAAGAGCATCCACAGTGGTATAATCAAAACTAAAATGTTGCTAAGATTAGCAACATTTGCTCAAAAAAAAGCTCACAATGGAATAATCAGATTTAGCAACCTCTAAGCAACTCATCAAATTTTGGCTATTGGATAATCAAAACTAGCAACTTTTTGCCAATAATCAAATTTAGTTATCCCCATATTTTCTCAATCAAGTACACCATCATTACACAAAACCATTATCTCTCTTCCATTTTCAACATATTTCTATGAAAAATACTTTTAAAAAAAGTTTTTATTTTTTTTGCAAAAACTGTTTTTTTTTCAAAACTTTTTTTTCGAAAACTGTTCTTTTTTCAAAAACTATTTTTTTAACTTTTCCCAAAAATTATTATTTTTAAATCAAAGTTTCCAAAAAACTATTTTCTCTTTTTCTAATAACTTGTTTTTATTAGTTTGAAACCTATTTTTAAAAAATTGTTTTCTATGTTCACAATTTTTAGATTTTTATAAATTGAAAAAGTGATGTGGCAAGTTTTGGTTATTCAAATTTGATTGTACCATTGTGGACCTCTACATTGTTAACCTTAGCAACCCCTTAAATGTATAACCAAAAGATGATGTGACAACATTTGATTATTGACTTTTGCTTATTCCACTGTGGATGCTCTAACAATTGGGGTTTAAGTGATAATGTTAATTGTGTGCACACACTCGTCACCATATTTCTGTAGCATTTGATGTGGCACCTTGCATATATTGATGCCACATTATTTGATACCCCATGGATTGATGCCCCATGTAGAAGGTTACTTGACCTTTTAAATATCGAACAACCTAACTTAGGTTGTATTATTGTAAACTTATAAGTCTGAAATTTATTTCGATATTTTTTACTTTTTGTTTAGCATTTCACCGTAATTTTTGGAATTAATTGTTCGGCTCAAAAAACGAATCGAAAAAGTATAAAATATGAACTAATGTTGAAAAAATTCAAATAATACGGCACTTTAGATAAATAAAACAGCTGTTTGATACTTTTTTTTGTCTTTAGTACGGCACTTTAAATAATCCCAAAGGGGAAGACACAACGATTCTATCGAGCAATATCAATCTAGAACAAGAACAATAAGATGAAGAACAAAAGAAAAGCAAGAAATCAAGCACACAAGAATACAAGAGATTTATGTGGTTTGATACACTGTATCTACTCCACGGGGGGAAGGGACGAATCAATCCACTATACTCAATAAGGATTACAAGCTCCAATCTCCTCACAAGTGTATCTCTCTATCTCTCTAGGTTTTTCTTTTTTGTTTTCTCTCTTAACCCTAGAGACTGCTGAAACACACATATTTATAGAGCAACTCACAAGCCCAACTGACCCAATGGGCCCCCTCATAAAATTGAAGCCACACACAATAGTTGATATGAGTTCAACCCATCTCAACCCAATCTACAATATAGGTGGGTTGAGTTAAAAGTGGGCGTTTATGGGCGGGTTAAAAAATATGGGTTGGAATTGTCAGCTCTAAGTACTGTTGTCGGATCGCTTTTTCACCATGTCTTCTAAAATCAATTGGTATGGGGGAGGACTTCAATTAAGTCTTTTATGGCATTCGATATCGCACCCGCAAGTCTGTTTTTAGAGTGGTCATAGGGAGTGGTTTTTTGTAACCAAATCCATGAAGACATTCCGAGGTCAACAATCCCTCCCTCACGATGACGCTACCGCAACTCAAACCGATGACTTCCTGACTCTAATACCACTTTTCGAACCGCTTTTCCACCATATTTCCTAAAATCAAATGGTGTTAGGGAGGGTTCCGATTAAGTATTTTTTGGAATTCGACATCACTTTTGCAAGTCTGTTTTTAAAGCGGTCGTATTGAGTGGTATTGTGTAACCAATTTCATGGGACACTCAGGACCCAACAACTGAACTCTTTTTTGGGAAGGAGATGGAGGGAGAATTTATTTTATATTCATTTTTACTTGCGTTTCGATATGTGTAACTACTAATCAAGATTTGGAATTAAGTTCTGATGATATCTTTTTCAAATGATAACATGTCTAATTTTGGGTCAAAGAACACATGCTTCCAACTCCACTTATCGGCCACGCATGGAATTGTAACCTTTGAACGAGGATTTCACGCTTGCAGCTTTGATTGCCCCATATTTCTTTGATTAATTTGTAAGTAGGATTACGTGCTTGCTGCTGCTTGGATTGCCCCCTATTTCTTTGATTTGTACGTAGGATTTTTGTGTACATAACTTATCCGAAATGTCGTGGCACTAGTATTCCTGAATTTTTTTTCTAAGCAAAATGATTTTATTAATCTCTGGAGAGGAAACAAAGATTAGATGGATCTTGGGCACACTGGCAAAACGCCACCAGAAACCAAAGTCAAAAGAAGGCAAGAAATCAACCGCACCAAAAAACATGAAAACTACAGCCAAAAACCAGACATCGCCAAAAACACCATAAGCAAAGCCCCTTCCTCGAAATCATTAGCCTCCTCCAAAAGATCATCAACATCTAAATCATCGAGAGCACCGATTCTATCCGCTATTTCTTTTTCCTCCATATCAACAAATTTCTTGTTTAACAAAGAAATTTCTCCCCCCTCTAAAATTGATGCCCAAAGTGGTACCTAGGCCCAATGTCTTCCGAGCTTCTTTGAAAAGACAGTTCCTATTTTGTATATCATCAGAAGATAAAGAAGAAGATGGGACCTTCTTTTTTTCTAGGATTCAAGATACCTTAACCCCAAAATTAGCAAGAAGTTTCTGAAATTTTGATAAGCAAAGGTGGACATTTTGGATCAAAGCCGAAGAATCATAAAAAGTCACATAATTTTGCATGATAAGTTTGGAACAAAATCTTGTGTTCATATCAACACCCTTATTTCTCTAAAAATCCATCCAATGGATAGGGTAAATAAACTAAATAGAAGAAGTTAAAATAAGCATGCAAAAAATTCATACGTAATAGTTAGGAGTCACTCCATTAACAAAGATTCGGGAGCCGGGAGGCTTGCCCCTTTCAATAGGTTATAGTTTAATATTGATTTACTCCTTTTGGTTTCATGATATTGAGTTTCTAAGTGTAGTATTTTGAATCCATATCATATGAGGGAAAATATGTGTCTTATGTGAACTGTTAAATGTTTGGTTGCCCAACAGGTATTCCTATCACAGATGGAAACAAAAGTTGCAAAGTTGTACTAACGTCTCGAAACCGAAACGTGTGGAAGAACATGGATGTCAAAGAGTTTGCAATCAATATTTTATCTAAAGAAGAATCATGGGCTCTTTTTCAGAAGAAGGTGGGAAATTATGCCGACGCTGATCAGGAACTCCGTCAAATAGCATGGGCAGTTTGTGAAGAGTGTCAAGGCTTGCCAGTTGCTATTAATGCAATTGGAGCAGCACTGAAGGGTAAGGATATGTATGCCTGGCGAGATGCACTTGACAAGCTAAAAAATTCCATGCTAAAGGACATTGAGGGAATCGACCAAAAGGTGTACGCATCCTTAAAGTGGAGCTATGATCAGTTAGATTCCGAGGATGCCAAATCATGCTTCTTGCTTTGTTGTTTATTTCCCGAAGATGCCAGGATACCGATTGACGACTTGGTGAGATACTACATGGCGGGGAGGACCTTCCATCGTGATCAAAAGCCAGATTCGTTGGAAAGAGCATTAGATCGAGTACGTACAGTGGTGAGTACTCTCATAAGTTGCTGTTTGCTATTAGACGAAAATTACCCCGAAGATTTTTTGACAATGCATGCCGAAGAAGATTTTTTGACAATGCATGCCGAAGATGTTGTGAAAATGCATGATGTCGTGCGAGACGTTGCTATTTCAATCGCCAAAGGTGAGAAATATTCATTTCTTGTCAAACACGGTGTCAAAGATTGGCCGGAGAAAGCTACCTACGAGCAGTGCTCAGTGATCTCCTTAAGGTCCCGTGATATGCGTGAGTTTCCCGACGAGTTGGTTTGTCCGGCACTCCACACCTTACGGCTGGACTGTACCGGCGAGGAATCCTGTCTTCAAGTTCCAGACAGGTTTTTTAGTGGGACGAAGAACCTTACGGTTTTAGATTTGAAAAGGGTAACTATGTCGCCCATTCTCCCAGCTTCACTTGCAAAATTGGTAAAACTTCAGATGTTGAACCTAGATCGATGCAAATTGGGAGACATAGCTATACTCAAGGATCTAAAGGATCATCTCGAAATACTTAGCCTCCGGCGTTCTAATATAAAGGTGTTGCCACAAGAGGTAGGAGAGTTAACTCGTCTTCGGTTGTTAGATATGGACGGTTGTAATGAGCTTGAAGTGATTCCCAAAGGCGTCATATCCAAATTATTTCGCCTTGAAGAATTGTACATACCACGGACCTTTCGCCAATGGGAGGGAACAAGAGCCGACGGGACTGGGAGGGATATAAGCTGTGTGAGTCTTGATGAGCTAATGTCATTGACTCGATTAACTACTTTATTGCATGTTTACATACCAGACCCCGCGCTTTTGCCCAAGGAGTACTTCACCTTCGAGAACCTAGTCAGATTTGATATAAAAGTTGATGGAGCAGGTTATTCTTCCCCCTATAACAAGAAGGATTCAACTGGGGTCTTGCAGCTTGAGAACATTCATCCAGCGAACCCCTTGGAAGGTCTTCTTGGAAAACCAAAATGGTGTAGTCAAAGAAATGGTTTGTATCCATCGAAATCCTTCAATCGCTTGACTTACTTAAGCGTTACAGATTGCAGCGGGTTGAAATACCTCTTCTCCCCGTCATCCGCGAGAGGACTAGTTCAGCTCAAAATATTAGTGATAGTGGGATGCATGGACATGGAAGGAGTGATTGGTAATGAAGGAGAAGAAGATGAAGATATCATTCCGATAATTTTCAGTCTGTTGAGTTATTTGAGGTTCTCGGATCTGCCAAACCTCAAAAGCTTCTATCCCAAAAAGGAGAAGACGGCAAGAAGCAGTGAAAGTTGTTCTGCTCATGATGCACAAACGGCACTCTTTACTGATAAGGTAATGCTTTATTAGTTACCTATTTCGTTTTGCTTTAATAATTCTTGGAAATTATGAGCAGAACTATATTTATTGGAAAATGCTTGAGGGAGCAACTTTTTGGAAGTTTGATAAAAATAAATAAAAAATTGTTTTAGAAGAGTCCCCGATTTATAGTAGTAGTAGTAGTTAGTAAATTTGTAAATTTATAAGTAAATATACTCCCTCCATCACATAAAGGATATATATCC
>JAOTQK010000019.1:5946263-5962412 GCA_025642025.1 Rhododendron ferrugineum
TTTTCATTTAGATTATTTTTGAGTTTGAAAATATGAAATAAACTGCTTATTTTTTAAGAAGGTTTCTGGAACGGAGCCTTACAAAATACCCAAATTTAAACACCTGCCGTCATATTGCGTCTATTTTGTCAAAAAAATTGCTGACGTCGCTGCCTCTTTGGCACACAAGAGTAGTCCCAAAAGTTGTAGTGAATCAAACCCCACCCCTCTCTCTCTCTCCTCGCCTCACTCCCACCTTCCCCACCTCTATCTCCCATGCCTCCACAACTCCCTCTCTCACCCACCCTCCTACCCTCCGTTGCCCCCTCCGTTGCCAACGAAACAAAAATCAGGGAAATAAAAGATTGAACAGTAATAGCCATATCTAAACCATTCATTTCACCATTCTTGCAATTTGTAGCAAATTTCTTGAAAATAAGGATTACCCAGAATTAATCTGAATCTGGTAGCTCCAAACTTCAAAGAAACTAAACTAAGCAAGATAACCTAAAAAAAAAATGCAGAACCAACCGATAAAAGAGAGCAAAGCAAAAAACTGTCATACCCAGATGAGATTATAGGCCCAAAGCCCCAATTAATCAATCAACTCATCTCGAGCATCAATAATTCGACAGGAACAAACAAGAACAGAACTGTAGGGGATTGGTGGTTGAGGTGGAGCAAATCCAAGAAAGCCATTTCTCCTGAATTCACGCGCGTTGGCTGTATTTGGGCTATGAATAAAGAACTAGAGTCGCAGATTTGATTTTTTTGTTGGTTTCTGAACTCCATAAAGGGTCAAATTTAATCCATGACCTAATAAATTGGCTAATATACAGAGATATGTAAATGAGGTGTTGTAACGGTGGATGTGGGGAGTGGTGGATTTTGGACAGCTTTGCATCTGAGATTTTTGATTACCAGAGATATGAAAATGAGGGTAAAAGAATGTTGGGTTGAACCCAATTGGGGTTGTGGCGAACCAATACGGCGGCCTCGGAGGAGGAGGGGAAGGGGAGTTGGGCGGCGCTGGAGGAGGCGGTGGAGGGGAGGGTGAAAGAGGGAGTGGGGGAGGGTTTGATTGTGTGCATCTTTTGGACTTCCTCCCATGTACAATTTGGGCACTTAACGGAATAAAGTTGTCAGTCAGCAAATTGTTTGACAAAATAGAGGGAATAAGACGACAGGTGTTTGAATTTGGGGATTTTGTAAGTATAGGTGTTTAATTGAAATAAACTAAAGTTCAGGTGTTTATGGGACATTTGAATGAAAGTTCAGGTGCTATTTTGAAATTTTTCCATTTCAATCACGTTTCTAGATTGTGATGATAAGAACATTTAATCACGCTTTTAGACGAAAAACGTGATCTAAAAATCAGAAAAGATCATGCAACTATTTTCCATCTCACTTTTTAGACTTCAAAGATCACAGTGTTTGGTGGTGATCGTTATCTACATATAATCACTGTTTTTCAGAAAAAGTGTGATCAAAACCCAAGAAAGAATACAGAAAATGAGTTTCCATCTCGGTTTTGCCTAGGGCGTGATTGTTTATATCTTTCAATCACGATTTTTAACGGTGATAAAAAAGAGTGACTTACAATCACACCTAGATCCATCACGGTAGCAGGAGTGTAATGGAAGACTAACAATGCTTTATTGTAGTAGTGTGTTTATGAGACTGTCTCTCGATAAACTATTCTGTTACACAATAACTATGTCACACCATATAGCATGTGGTTGTGTGCAATTGAGGGTTGAATTACTTTGTGGTGGAGTACCTCACAAGTTTTTTTTTGTTTGTCTGTAATTTCATCTGCAATGGATTGGATTGCAAACACTATCTTCTCATATTGCTTACTCGGATCGTAATCTTTTTTATAACTGCTCAGGCCCAAGTTTTTAGTAGGCTTTTGTATTGTCCTCATTAGCGTGGTACATATTTGGTGTTCTTATTTAAAAGAAGAGGGGGGGGGGGGGGCGGAAACCCTCTAGTCTAGAAAGTTTAATCGGTCAACATAGCCCACAACACTTTTCTGTTTTGGGTAAATTAACCTCCTCATAAAGCAAATCACCTTAACATACAAAGCATGCAATACAGACCCTGCCCTGGCAACCTACAGAAAACAACATAAGAAGAAAAAACCAACTCAAAACTCATCCTGGACACCTACTTGCACAGCAGCAGAAATACAAGAAACAAACAAAACAGAAAAGTGTCGATGAACGACTAATGGTTTTGACATGTTAGCCTTGCAGGTTTTTAAGTATTACTAACTGGATTTTAAGGCAATTTGAGGATTAAAATAGATGCAGATTATACCGACCTTTTAGGTCTAATGGCCTGCGTTGAGCATTGCCTGTGGTTCATCTCGCAATGGTAATTAATGCCGGAGACAAATTCGGCTTGTTATCTTGCCAATGTTGCTATTAGTAATCCTGCTCCATAGTTGCCATTTCTTGAATGCAGAACTTCGAAATCGTAATACTATTTGTGGGACCAATGGTGAGAGAAGCAAATAAGAAGAGTCATGCCGACTTTTGGCAATCGTCAAACTTCACTGCCAAATTCAGTACAGAGTTGGCAATGGTATGGTATTGCAGAAGGACTGGCAGACTGGCAAGGAGGGTTTCCAGCGAGGTTTTGTCAATTTTTAGTGCAGCACTTGATCTCATATCATAAATTGGGGCGGGAAGAGTACGACTAAATAACTTAGAAAGTACTCATTGCAAGTTCATACCGAAACAAAATTTAGGTGGAAAGTCTTGTTCAACTCAAGCCAAAAAACAATAATAAACTGCATTCTGAAGTCAACAACAATACGCTATTAGTTGTACAATGGCTGTGGCGTAAAGGGGATGTGGAGTTTGCTTTTCTAAAGCTGAAGGTGTGTTTGGTGGTCTATTGTTAGTGTGGAACAAAGAGCAATTCAAAGATGAGGTTAAGAGGTCGTTTTGGTTTTTACTGGGATTTTGCGACTCTCATATTTGCCTCTCATCAACTCCTTTTTGGAGGGCTAAGAGGTCTGATATGGAGGGCTTGTGGTCTCTTTTCAACTCCTTTCTCTTGGAGGGCTAAGAGATTATTTTGGTTTCAATATTTATCTTATGGTGCTGAAAGCTGAATGTCAGTGTGAGACTATTTTCAGAAGGCTGGTATTGTTATGTGCGTAACTTTCTTCTACCATGTGGAGTCTGGCTTCAAGTGAAATTTTCTTATCAACTCCTAACTTTGTGGGAGGGCTAAGATCCCTGGATGCATCTGTTGCAGAATTAAATTTAAAAGTTGATATCTCTGGATTGCCGATGATCTCTTGGATGCTGATATGGTTGCTGATGTTTTCTGGGGTATATGGAAGAATGATGTATGTTATGCATGGTGTTTTTATTCTTGGCTTCCTCACTTGCTATAGTTGAAGCTGGCTTACCTACTTTGGGACGATGGATTATGTTAGGTTGGAAGCTTTTCAGATTAGAAGTGCTGCTTTTTGAAGAGGTTTCGATAGGTGATTGTTTCATCAAGCTGGTTGTGTTTTGGCATTGTATTTGGGACTGAATTTCAGTCTGCCTTTGTTGTGTTTCTTTTGGCTTCTCAACTTCGCGTTGGAAGTTTCCCCCTTTCTCTCCTCTTCTCTTTTTCCCTCTCTCCTCCCTCGATGTACCCATTATCAAGTTTCTCTTTAATAATATTTTTGTTGTTTCAAAAAAAAAAAAAAATATGCTATTAGCTTTGTCTACTTGATTGACTTGAGAAATGATGCAGAATAGAATGGAAATTGAAATAATTTAATAAATAGCATTCTATAGTTTTCCGTATTTTTTATTTTAGTAATTTTGTTAGGGAGTTTCAATTTTAGGAATAAGTGTCCGAAGAAATATTTAGTTTCCTAGTTTGTTTTGAACTAGGATTCTTATTTTGTAGGATGATTGGTCAAAAAGAATTAGGGTTGCTTTATTCCATATGTTTTATTTCCTTTTTAGTATTTTAGTAATGCTCTACTATAAATTGAGATGTAAACCTTAGGGCAAATTAGTTGTTATTAAATTAAAGAAAAAACTGAGATTTATCTCAATATTGTTTGTTCAGAGAGGGAGTACCTCTGGTTCAAACATTGTTCGTGTTTTCTTCTTGCACTTAGCTTCATAAAAGGAGGTTGCACTACATCACGAAACATGTTGTTTTGCAATCAAACTACATGAACTTTTGGAAGGCATGCCCTTGACGGTCTTAATCCTATTGGAATCATGGATTAAATTCATAATATCTAGAGCGCCCGGAATTCCCTGTCCAAGTTACAAGCACATTCATATATTCGACAAAAAACAAGACAACCTCTAATGACAGCTCAGTGGGAAAAAACATACCACTCCTTTTGAGCAGTTGGAACTAAGCTCTCAGCATCCATTATAACTGGAGAAAGGCATAATAATAAGACTAGGATTAGTACCAGCAAAAAAATCTGGGATTAGTAAATTGGAGCAAGAATCCAACTGTAGTGCAAGTGGGGAGGCAAACTATGTGCATTCAAGGATAAATCAATTGAAAGTTCCACATTTTGACGATTACGATATGATATTTCAAAGTTTGAAGCAAGAACATCAATTTGTCATTTTATTCAGAACTTTGAAAGCCAGATCAGAAGTCACCATTGACTTGTCAATTATCATATAATAGAAATTTAAAAAAAGGTTAACACATATGGTGCCTCCGTAGTAGCACATCAGTCAAAACTTGAAATCCAACTGCGAGGATTAGACCTAGAAATGGATAAAATGGGTACCCTAAAACGGAGTAATTAATTGTCTCTAATTTCATAGAAGCTCAATCTCTATCTGTAAAATGGGTATACCCCAAAACATCCAGAGACTTATAGGTAATTGATCTAATAGTTAGTTGTATGCAAACAGCCGAGTATTCTTTTCCCCTAATTTCTTCCTGTAACTTTTTCTAGTCTTATACACCACTGCATAAGTACTTATAATCTAGTTTTGCAGGAACATTCCAAATTCATGGTTCCAAAATACCTTAAGAAAGCCCATTTAGCCACATCATAGTTGATTCGGGCAAGTTTTGTCAAACCCCTAAAAGTTTGCCTTCTTTTGGCTACAAGGTTCACATAAAAAAATGAGCACATCATTACTGTGACCTCATCAAAATTCATGAAGGTTGAGTAACTGTAGCTCCATATTTTTATTGTTTTGGCCAAATGTAGGATGTTATTGTATTTGTTGGCTAGATTAATGCCAAGGTATTGATACTGCCCCATCAGCTCCAGTTGAAAACCTCAGTCTCGCACCACAAAGTAGTGCTACACAAGTGCTAGACCAGCTGTGGCTGCTGTGCTGATCTCTGCTTTTGATAAACCAAGATAGTTTTGATATTGCAGTATTACTGGCCTATAAGATTTTAGAAACCCTTTATTTTAATTTTACAAACCATTCAGATTAATTTACATTGAAAAACTAATTAATGTTGCCTAAATCTTGCGGCCTTGCCATGTAGTTGCTTTGTTGACCGACGGAAGTTCATGTTTTCAGTCCCCGTCTTCTCCTTGTAGACTCCTTAGCTGTAGGATTTCGTAAGAAACTCCAAACCCCAAGAACTCATGTCAAACCATTGAAGAAAATAATACCGGATGCATACATGTCGCCATGGAGGATGAAAACCTTAGTGCGTGGTTATTCGTCTTCCGCCTCCAAAACTCTTCTCTTGATCTTGACCTTAGTCTCATACACGATGGGATGGTATGAGAAAAGAGGCTAGGGTTTGGAGTGGGGACCTTGATCAACTATTTATAAGCCCTGATTCCATCATAGCCCATCATAATAGATGGAACCATATTGGGGCTTTAATTGGTCTCTACATATAAAATAAGCCCGCACCACTTAACGCACGTGACATGACCCAAATACGTGCTAATAGAGACATGTCCATTACCCGGGTCACATTAACTGAACGATCACAACCTTATGGGTAATACCGATATCACTCAAGCCTTATTCGACAATATACAATTTTTAATTTTATGATCTATGTAGGCTCACCAACAGAAAATTGCTAACATTAGCTGCCTCTTAGTGTTAGTAAAGAAAGAAAACAAACCGTTTCCTCCATTTGAAAAATATTACACTCAAAATTCCTCGCAGACCAACTTGGATCAATTGATTAGGGTGGTCTTAACTCAAACCCAGGCAACGAATCCTTCGAGATTCACACCAAATGGCATATCACCGAATGCTTTACGTACTTTTGATAACTTACATGCAATAATCGACGAGAAATTAAAGAATTTGGCCTCATTCTTTGTTTAGAATGAGTTCAGTGGTCATTCCAAGGGGAAAAAAAAATCAGCCGTAGTTGTTTTAGTTGAACACGATTTACTATATATAGAAGGCTTTATGGACCAACTCTCAATATCTTGTGCTACTCTGTTAATTTTTTTTTTTTAATGCAATGTGTCATGAGCTGTCTTGCGCAAACTTCGGAGTAATCTCTACTGCCCCTCCCACAGCCCTTTCACACAGTTATGTGTAGGGCGAGATAGCCCTAACAGTTATTGACAAGGAGAATCAATTCTCCGACATTAAGAAGGAGAAACCCTCAGACCAAGACCACTAGGCCACCCCTTGTGGTTCTTTCGTTTCTCTACATGCCCAAAGAGAATTTTATTGTTCCATGGGTAGAATAACCATGCGGTGCCACAATGGTTCGTTTATTTGTTGCTTTTATATGTGATTGAGTTGTGTAGAAAACCTCATATAGTATTAATGATCGAGAGAGCTTATGTTTTATTACTGCTTGTACAATGGAATCTCGTGTTGTATTACTCCCTCTGTCCCTTTTTTAGAATTCAGTATTCCATTTGTGTTGTTCCTTAATAAGTATCCATTTTGTAAAGTAAGTGGGTAAAAATTGGTAAATTTTTCATTTTGCCCCTGAAAGTAGATTCCATTTTGAAAAGTTAGTGAATAAAAATATAATGATGATGTTTTCATAGAGGGTAAAGAGGAAAAGTGGAAGTAAAATTTGATGTGAAAGGTGTAATAATGATGTCTTTTTAATACGTTGAAATTACAAAACAGGACACTTAAAAAGGGACGGATGGAGTATTATCTTTTACAGTTTGTGGGATGAGGATGTTCTTAGCTACACCCCCATGATTGGGGAGGATTTTCTCCCTTGCGGCTATATTTTTTTTTGGAAAAGTCTATAATATACATCTCTTAAAAGTGTGTCATATGTACTTATTTTATGGTTTATTCATAACATTTTAGTGTGTTTCATAACTTTGGTTCTAGTTTTCATAACCTTAATTTCAACAATACAATTTGTAACATTTTCATTATGATTCATAACATTTTGGTCCATCTCGTAACATTTATACTAAAAAATCATAACTTTTTAGCAATACAATTCATAGCATATAGGATTCGTAACTTTTATACTAAAATCGTAACTGTTTAACAATATAATTCGTAACATTTTCTTTATGAATCATAACATTTTGGAGGTGCATATGATACATACCTAAATAAAGGGTATGCATTGTAGTCTTTCTCATCTTCTTCCAGTCTTAGACACCACTGAACCCACATCGTAGTTGATTAGGACAAGTTCGGTTGAACCCCTTAAAGTTGCCTTCTTCTGGCTACAAGGTTCACATAAAAAATCACTAGCATTGATATCATTACTGCAACCTCATTAAAATTCAGGAAGGTTGAGTAACTCTAGCTTGATATTTTCGTTTTTTTAGCCAAAGGTAGGATGTTATTGTGTTCGTTGGTTAGATGCTCCATCAGCTCCATTTGAAAACCTCAGTCGCGCACCACAAAATAGTGTTACGGGAGTGCTGGACCAACTGTACGTGCTGATCTCTGCTATTGATAAAAAATAAGAAGAAGAAGAAGATAGTTTTGATATTTCAATACTACCGGCCCATAAAATTTTAGAAACCCTTTTAGTTAATTTACATTGACAAACCAAAGTCGCCCATTCTAGCCAATTAATTGGTTTGATATCTAAAGCTTAAAAACTAAGAGCAAGTTTATCAGTGCATAATCAAAAATACTGATAAACAGTACACATTTTCATTTTACTTACCCATTTTTACCTTCTACACAACATCAACATCTGTATAATTCTCTCTCTATTCTTTAAATATTCAAAAATAATATACATGCAGAGAGGAAAGGACGAGAGAGAGAGAGAGGGAGTGGTAAGGAGGAGAGAGAAAAAGAAAAAATATTTTAATAAATCCATTGTGAATAGTTCTTCGGTAAATTAAGCTCACTACTGTTCATGGAGGAAGAATACGTCTTTGTTTATGGAGGAAGAATACCTCCTTTTTTACAGAACCTGATGCTGCCCTATTTTGATGTATTCATTAGGTAAAGTAGCTAGAAAGATCCATTTTACTCCTCTGATGCACTTGCTCTAAGAGAATTGAACCAAATTGGATGGGTTGGCAATTTTTGCCAAATTTTCCAATTTTGTCCCTCAAATTGGAGAGCTCCTTGCTCTAAGAGAATTGAACCAAATTGGATGGGTCGTCGGCAATCTTAGAGCAAGGAGTTCTCCAATTTGAGGGACAAAATTGGAAAAATTGGCAAAAATTGGAGAGCTCCTGGTTATGCCCTCCAGGGCAATTTCGTCTTTTCAGGTCCTACACTCATAATAATATAGTGACGTCCTCCAGGCGTGAAGATTTTTGGCCTTTTTCTCTCTTGCTCGCTCTCTCTCTCTCTTAGCGTAGATGGTTCTAGATGTGATCGGAAAGTCTCTCTCTCTCTCTCAGCTGATTGATGCACAGCGACTGGATTCCGGCGTAGTTCAAAT
The DNA here is from genome assembly GCA_025642025.1 of Rhododendron ferrugineum. NCBI lineage: Eukaryota > Viridiplantae > Streptophyta > Magnoliopsida > Ericales > Ericaceae > Rhododendron > Rhododendron ferrugineum. Next base: position 5,955,078 of record JAOTQK010000019.1, read on the forward strand.
CTCCGGCCACAATCACAGCCATTATCATGCACAGGTTCCATCTACTTTTGTTTTGGTTTACGATTTCAGCTTCGTTTGGTTGTGGGTGTTCCTGATCTCTGAATCTGAACTGTTTATGTGTATATATATATATATATATCTGTATCTGTGTGTGTGACGAGAGAGAGATGGTTTACGATTTCAGATGGTTTCTTTTTCTTTTTCTCCAGGGTGCAGATACAGCGATTCAGCCACTGGAACCTCTTCCATCTCTTCGGCGATTCAGCCACTGGAGCCTCTTCCATCTCTCTGACGATTCAGCGGTCCTCGTACGGATAGGTAACATATGACTCTCTTTCTCCTGGTCTGCAATTTTTCTCTCTCTGTATCCAGAGGTAAGCGTAGCGAGCGGTTCTAGGTTAGGGTTTTGTTCTTTTTTTTTTTTTTGGGTAAATCGAAAATTTAGGGTTTTGTTCTTCCCTCTTGAAAAAAAATAAACCGGTATTATTTTTCCCTTTTCCAGAAACAAGTATTATAGGCTTTGAGGCCAGTCTCGGATTTGGGGGTTGTTGGTCCTTGGTCGAGAGCGTGGAGTTTTTTTTTTGTAATTTCTGCTTTTGTGGTTTCCGTTTTACGACTTCGGTTGCTTAACAAATGATTTCCTCTTGCAGGTTTATGCTTGACTTCTGTTCTTGGTATTTCAAATTTCCTATCTCCTCCTTCCTCTTCTTTCTTGTGGAGGTAACCTGGGGTTTTCTTTTTTCCGATCTCCTCCTCTTCTTTTTTTTTTTTTTATCAAGAGCTTTGGCGTAGGTTATGCATTCTGATTATCTAATTATATATTGAAATTGTTGAAATACAAGATTGAGTTCAATTATGAAACCAACAAAAGGATAAAATGAGGCACATTATCCAAGCCTTAATGAGTGTTAAGCAATATTTGCAGCGTAGGCACAGATCTAGGCTTTTTTCTTGGAAAAGACTTTGATTTTTACACATGAATTGTTCTGAACAGGAAATAATGACTTAAATCAATGGAACAATCCGTCCTTGTTATGTCGATCAGAAATGGAACCAAGTGTGTAACTCGGTTCAATCATATGAGCATACTTTCTGGTCTCCACATTAGTATTACAAATAATAGAAGAATCTGGCTGAAATTTTTTGGCAAGACGAGAGGAGCTGAAATCTAGATTAAAAGGAGAAGTTCTGCTGCATTCTCTATTTTAGCATTTTATATTTCTTTTGTTTTTTCCTTTTCTACTTAAACGTTCTCCGTATTGTTTTCCCAACTTTACGAATCTTATTATAAATTACTTCTCAAGAAATATACGTGTTTCGGTTGTAAGGTTTGCTGCTATGGTAATTCAGTCTCCATTTGTCTGCTGGACCATTGAGAACCGTTTAACCCGTATGCATGGTGTACGGCCCGTGTACTTCCTTCTCACTACTGAGAGTGAAAAAGTCGCTGCTGCAATATCATATCGAGGAGAAAATGACAATGAAATATATAGACCATGTCATAGCTTCATTCATGAGTATGGTCAACGCTTGAGACTGGATCATAATTTGGACTGGACTTCAGAAGATGCTCTGGGAGTTTGGTTAGATGCTGTTGTGCACAATTCATTTGTACACAACAGTACTTTAGGTATTTTATCCGCTATCTTTGGCTCTTAAAATCTACATGCACTAGGTTTATGTTACTTCATTTTTTAGAAAAATCAATAAGACATGCTTGAATATCATCATATCAATCATTAGAAATTTGCATTGACACATGTTTTTCTTCTTAGGTGTGGGTTGCAGCTGGTATTTGGTACCTATTACTGATCATCATTTGACTGGATTAATGGTTTGATACTATAACTTACAATTTTATGTTTAGTAGTTGAATAGACATTGGTTTACGAAATTATTCCTTAAATCTCTATTTTATTATATTTATTATGTAGCCAATGCCACAAGGATGTGCACACTATGTCCAAGGACACAACAGAACAATTTGGGTGCTGTTAAGGCATGGATCAAAATCATGGCCAATTCGTGTAGTTGATAATGTTATGCATTATGGATGGAGCGAGTTTTGTAAAATGCATCGAATTCGAAATGGGTACAAAATGATTCTGTCTTGTGAGCGCAAATGGATTTTTGACACAATAATTTTTGATGAAGATGATAATCAGATTGTGTATCATTGGTCGGATGAGCCAAATGCTTATTGGCAACACTTAGAACCTCTACAAGGTAATCAAAGAAAGCTATTTGGTAATGTTCGGTTCCATCATTGTCCATAGGCTTTCTCCTAAAAAAAATGCTTAGTATCTTGGTTCCATCATTATCTATACGCTTTCTCGTAAAGAAAAATGCTTATTATTTTTCCTAATTTTCTTTAGATAATCTGCGGACTGCATGTTTGCCATCTATCTTTGACCATGAGTCTACTTTGATGAAATTTGGATATACATGTGCAACGACAATCTTCAATGGCGAGGTCTGGGTTAATAGCAATTATTGCATTTCAGAATTATTTTATGTGTTTGGTTTCTTTTCCTTGTTATAGACAAATAATATACACTTCTATTTATTTCTGCCCAGGAATTTGTCCGGAGGCTGTATCCAATGGTCCAGAAGCTCAACCTTGACGAGGTTAGAATCAGAATGGCAAATCGAATATGGACTATCGCATAATAGGTAGTCAATCCGACGCATTATAGCTCACTATATATCAGAAAAGTCTTCAATATGCAACTTTCAGTGTAACGCTACATTATTATCAATTTGCAGGTACAATGCCTCCAAACATTTTGACGCTTGAGCAAGTTGGCCCTCTGATAAGGAATTACACAATCCTTGTTATGATCACAGAAAAAGGCTTAGCAAGGCCAGCAAGTGGACCATCATCAGGCTACCAAAGACTGCTCTTGCAAGATGCACAGGTAATAGAAACCTACATACATATATAGAATTTGCAAATATTATAAATATATAGCTAGAAAAAACTAAATTGATCTAACAAAATACCTTGCAGGGAAACAAAATGCAAGCCATCATTTACGGAGACAACATCAACATCCTTGCAAACACACTAAAACTCTATCATACATATGCAATAACAAATGCACTTGTGACAAAAATCAAGGACCAATTTCGTTTCCTGCCAAAAACACACCAACTGGTCATCAGTGCAAAATCACCTGTTGAAGAAATTAAGATTGATGGCTTCACAGTCAGATCACTTCAATATAATTTCACTCCACTTTCTGATGTGAATACTGCTCAAGGGAGTGATACTCAAATAGGTAAAATCTGTAGTCTGTTATCAAATCTGCATAATAGAATATAACTGTTCCACAATCTATGCAGATGTTTTGTTTGCTGTACTCAACGTTGGCCCACGCAGAAAACCAAAAAACTCGTATGTAGTTGATCTTCAAGTCATAGATAGCAGGTAAAACTCAACTACAGACCATACATATCATTGATTACCAATCAAAATTAACCTGACATAAATTCTAAATTAATTTAAACAGCATGGTGCCTACTACAATTTCCCTGTGGCATCAATTTAGTGAGTACGAGGCTGCTGAATTTCGCAAATTAAAAGGCCCATTTCCTATTGCAATCGGTCTATGCCTTAAGCACTCAACATACTACGGTAATTTCAATTTCCATCTGTCCTGCCACGCTTTATATCTTCATCTATGTGTATTATTTCCAGCAATCACATATTTAGCTGCACACATATTCACTATATCCCACCCCCATTTTCAGACATCACTTTATCTGCTTATACTAAACTATCAGCTCAGAAAAACTTTCCCATATCATCTCTAACAGACTATGATTATAACCATATCAATGACATACCTACATATTACATTATTCAACAAATTATTTATGTATATGCCCCCAATCTAAGTTTCAATCCACTTTCCCTCTATCTTTCCAGCTACTTCATAGTTGGAATTTGACCCCTTCAAATAGCTTTCGTGTTTTTTCTTTATTGTTGCCTTTGTGAACGCATTGTATCTCATCATTGTTGATTTATTAGTTTATGACATATTTATAGTTTAGCGCATTGATCCTATGGTGATATGTCTTCTCTTGGTGCAATAAACTTATGAAAAATCTTCGCCTCGCTTTTTCGAACTGTTCTGCAATCAATACTAATACATCTTCTACAATGTGTGATAAATTTATGCATCTCTATTGTCATCCATTAAAGTTTGTTCATGCCAATAAGTATACATGTGTTCTTTTTGCATAAAATGATTTTCTTTACAGCTTACTGACCCTTCCTCCAATATTTCTCAAGTATCTCTTTTAGTATAGAACAACTGTATTAATAGTCCATAAAGATAATCTATACATAATCCCTACAATAAAAATAACAAAGATATACTCTGAACTGCATGAAATAACTACTTCACACCCTTTGTCAAATATTTCTTTCTGTTCAAATGCACCATGCCACACATAAAATAGCACCCTGTACAATTTCGTGTCCATACCACTTTCCCATATGTGGAGAGTGGCCAGTATTATTCTAAATGCAGATTTGACACTTCCAATTCTTTTTGAAGAAGTTCTTTTGTTTAACTTGTGCGTTATATACTTCGCTTTTCCACTCAATGCACAACATGATCGAGTTGAACACGGGGACACCTCGGGGACACGAGGACACCTCGGGCACACAAATGGAACATATCACAAATGGACACCTCGGGGACACCTCGGTGTGATTACCTCTAAAGCTCAATATATCACAATCTATGGACACGGGGACACGTATGAGACACGCCACGTCGCATGTCTCATAATTTAATATAAATTTTTGAGGAAGACATGACTGCCCACACAGCGAGACACCAATGGAACATGGCTAGGCACACCAATGGGCATATGTCCTCTAAATACAGTACAATGCTAGACACCAATGGGAACATGACTATGCTCAATTTTGAGATTTCTGATTCTGGACCAAAACTATGTACGATGCTTGAACTCTTCCTTTACTTATGCTCCACACATAATTCGCGACTTGTTGATGCTCATGAGTCCGCCTTTGGACTTTACTTCTTTCAAAGAGTCAATCCATTATACTATCAAACTCTACCTTTGGACTTAACAACTTTGGAACACTCAATGCATTATGGTGTCAAATTCTATGACCAAGGATTATTGTTACATACAGAACCTTAATAAACTGTTAAATTAGCTCTTATCTTTTTATTTATACTATCGTGTCCACTTATAAAAAAAAATATTTGTACTATCGTATCCAGAAAACAAGTCAAAGGTAGATCCAATTTACTGAAAGTATGATCATGCAATGAATGTGGTGGCATAACTTTCACTCAACCCTCGTCCACATAACCATGCTACATATTTTTCACGCTAACTCATGCTCATCCTACATGTTCTTGAAATCTTCTTTGCAACTTTTAGCTTCCTATGCATGCTCATCTTACATGTCTTTCCTTTGCATGCTTTCAACTGTCACTTCTAACATGACTCCTTGTGCTGCCATACCTACCATACCTTTATTTTTCTTAGAAAAGTCTTAAGAGATTTCTAACACCTACCTTCAAGACACAGGTGGAAGTTTGACAACACACGGTCCATCTGCTTTCATATTCAATCCAAGCATTCCACAAGTAGCAACACTCAACAAATGGTAACAACTCTATATATCCATACAATATCGAATCAATCAATTTATTCTCATACTTATTTCATTATCTATTCAAACCCTTAAAGGTGCTTAGCAAATGCTGAAAAAATCAGCAATCTTCCGCCTGTGACACTGGCAAATCTGCGAAGAGCTATTCAGAAGCAACCAACTGACGATGATATCATCACGATTGTCAACTTGCCAACATCAGTTACTGAGGTAATTAACTTCCACCAATAGCATAGTTTACTTTCATTAAAATATTTCACTACACCCATTCTCACAGTAATCACATATGGGCTAATTCTTTCCCTCCACATATTACTCATGTCAGCCTGAATATCCAAGTATTAAAGGCATCATCAGAGTCACTGACTTCAATCAGAATTTCTACTACTTGTCCTGCTCAGAATGCAATAGAGCCACTAATGCATATGATGACAGCAATTTTTGGTGTAATTATTGTGACCTAAAAGTCCCTCCACTTCCAAGGTAAGAAACACTATAATGACATACAATTCATCTGAATTATCTAGCTGATACATGAAAAAAATTCCTAATACATAGCATTATTCTTTACTAATACTATCACACTTTGCCTCTAATCAATTTATCATATCCAACTAATAAACATTCATTTCATACTTACTTCAGTTCATTAATTGTTGTATTTCAGGATCAAATTTAACGTAGAGATCACAGATGAAACTGGATCCATCACAGCAACAATATTTGCAGAAAAAGCTGAATAGCTCTACAACATCACTCCAACACAAATGTTCAACAATACAGGCGATGTATGTCACAACACTTTCTCTTCATTACAAAACTATGCTTAAATTAGATACAATACAAGCAGCTAATATAAACCACTATACATGGTAATCTACCAATCGAGATAATCGAGAAGCTCTCTGCTCCCAAACAATGCACTATCATTTTAAGAGCTTACATGTACACCTATGGAGCACTTAGCCAATGTGTATTCAACGTCCATGCCACCTTTAACTCAGTAGCTGATCAACAAGCACTTCAAGAACCACCAGTCCAACTTCTAGGACCAAACACCCCAAAGAAACGAGGAACAAAAGCAACCTCTTCAATGCAATCACCAACAAATGAGGACGACATGCAAGAAGATCAAGATATTCAACCTCTCAAGACCAAGCACAAGAAAGAATAGCTCTCCGCATGAATTCTCTTTTGCAATCTTGTAACATAATAGACATTGTAGCAAATCTTTTTGTGTGCATGATTTGCAACAATGTCTATTATCCTACCTTCACTTGTGTCCTTTTGAAAACTTGCAATATCCCTGCAATGTAACTACCTTAACCATATCGTAAACACATGTGTAAATATATGTAGACTGCATGGACAAATTCTCCTCTTCACCCTCCAAATCCAAAAATACCAGGCACGAAATATCTCGTGCAAGCACGAGCCCGTCACCTAGTTCCAATGCTAGCTGATAGGTGCGTGGAATTCATGAATTTAAGCGCCTAAGTAGGGAAGATTAGCGCGTTAGACGTGCTATTAATTCTCATTTTCCATTTAATGCGTGCATGTGGTTGGATTTTGTGTTTGTGCTTGATTTGCAGGAAATTGAGATGATTTGGCGCTAATGAGAGGTATCTTGGAAGGCCGTGATGGAGCTTGAGAGCAAGGAGGGCCGTGGA
>JAOTQK010000019.1:6017683-6027994 GCA_025642025.1 Rhododendron ferrugineum
TATTTATAATAGGCTACAAAAACAGGAACAACATAATTAACCAATGTGGGACTAAAGAATACAAGGCATTCCCAACAGTTTATACAGAGAAGCACAAGATCAAAGGATGTTACAGGCAGATTCAATTTTGGTGTTTTTTTTGTAAAAGGCGAAAGAATTAGTTCGCTTTGTACTCAACGAGCAGCTGTGTTCAATTTTTGTTTTTTTTTGCACACCGCCTCCAGAATCAATCTGAGCGGAGCCAACATATGAATTTGAGTGTTGATGCCTGAGCCACATCTCATTCGAGAGGGATCAATGTGCATGACTGCATGGTAATTGTTTGGGTGAATTTTTTTTTTTTTTCTTGGCGAAAGTCGGCATTGGCAGTTGTATAGTAAGTCAGCATTGTCAAGAACCTTCGTATGTCGCATCAAATGATAAATGTAAATCGTAAAATTAACAGGGAACAACGAGAAGTAATGACAACGTACCACATACCGCCCCACCAATCATGTGCACACTCGTTGGCAAGCGACCAACGAGTGATGAAAAAGGCATAAACGTAACCCCACCTACCAGAAAAAGAGCAAACGGCTCACCCAAAAACCTCCAAAAAAGATGACGTTATTGGTGCACCGATAGCATTTTTGTGAGTTTTATAAAGTACAGCCGGCTAATCTTATTTTGTAGCTTTCCACCCAGATTTTTGGAGGTGGGCCAAGTTCGTCCGGGCTGCAGATCGTTAAAATTGCAACGTGAGGAACGCAATTTTAAAGCACCATTTCGGACATAATTGCGTCCAAAACCGTTTGATGCATCTAATCTTAGATGCATCGGATGGCTCTAGGCACATAACCTCCGGACACAACTTTGAACACAATTGTGCGGAGGTTATATGCCTTAACTTTTCGATCATCAAAATGGCTTTTCTTGGTTTCTAAAAAGGCTTTGTCTGATACTTCATTATTCGGAAAAAAAAAAAAAAAAAAACTCCATTATTCCCCGTGGAGTAGAATATTTGACTAGTGTGCGCATTTGGACCGTGGAGACACCCGTTCCAGATTCTCAAATAAGTACTTAAAAAATAAGAATTTATTTTCAAACTTATAAATAATAGACTTATGAAAATAATTTTTTAATTTTTTTTGCAGAGTTTGACAGATCTGATCGAAATCTATCAAACAAGATTCATATTGCATATTTTTTTTATTATAATAAGCCTATTATTTTGAAGTTTGAAAATTGCAAATAAGTACTTATTTTTTAAGAGGGGAAATCAAAACACCAAAATTCATAAATTATGATTCCATTGCTCATAGTTTCCTTTTTTTTTTATATCCGGACCAGCTTCTGCGCACGTCAACTAATTTCGGGACTCTAAAGTTAACGACCAGACAAACTTCCAGTGACCCTAAGACTTGCAATGTTTAGCCTTCGTTGGATTCAAACTTGCAACCTTTTGGGAGTAAGTTCTTTAATTGCTTTCTCACGCCTACTTAGCCAAACTCTTCTTGATTAGTGGAGTAATATTTTCGGTTCGTTTTTGTTCAGTCTTCCCATGCTGCTTGCACCAGTTTGGATCCAAGCAATGGTTTGATAGTCCCAGCTAATTATTAAGAATGGTTGCAGAAAGTGTAGCTGATGAACTACTTGTCTCCTCTTAATTCATAGTAATTAATTAACTATAAGGGGAAAGTAGATATGATAATTATATTATGTGTGTTTGGATAAGAGTATTTGATTAACCACAAATTAAACAACAGGAATCATTATCGACATGTTGAATGGCGCCGACGCCAATGCTGTCTTGGATGTTTTCTTTCTCCCTTTCGGTGGTGTTTTTATTGCTTTTTCAAGGTTTAGCCAAAGCTTAGCACACGACCTCACTACTCGTCCTATTTGGTTAGGTATTGATTTTGGGTATATTTTGTTTGTTGGGACTTGGGATCTTACCAACTTTCTGGATGTCCTGTGCTCTACCGATTTTGTTTTTATTTTTTCATGGTGTCGTTTGCTAATAAGGCACTCTCTTTTGTTCTCTTCTATCTCCTAATTCTCTTTTCTTCTCTTTTTTTCTTCACTTTTATGTAAAGCATATCTTAGAGATGTTAACAACAGTCGGCAGGTGTGCACTGGGTTAGTAGCAATTAGTAATAACCACAAACACTTTACACACACTCACATCTTTTGATGAATCTCACACACACTGGAGATGCATAATATGTGGGTCTTAATGTGAATGTGAGTGAGTATGTGTAAATAGGCTTTTTTTTTTATCTTTTTGGTTCCCAAAGTATTAGCGAGCTGCCAATTTCGTCTCCAACGTACACATTTAACCAATTTTGTCCTCAACGTTTAAAATGTGTGTCTAAATGGTCCCTAGCCCTAACTCCGTTTCTTTTTTCCGTCAAAATGGAGGGTATTCTTGGTATTTCACTATTCTCAATTGAACCCAGAAACCAGAAGAATCCATAATTGAACTCCACCACCTCCCTTCGCCATGAGGCGACCTGAGCAGCTGGACAAATACACCCATCCTCGATCGAGGAAATAGAAATTCCACAACGAACTGTTCTTGTTAACCTAGCCTATGGCTTACCCCAAGCTTCTGCGTAGAAGACATCGACGGCAGAGAATAAGGCGAAGGATTTTGGCTTTCGGAGATAGAAATAATTCAGATTTGCACACAAGAGAAAACGAAAGCATAGATGGGGAGGAAACCGGAAAGTTGGACATGATATCCACATAACTCTGTTTGTATTCATTGAAGAACTGGTAATAAAAAAAAATAACCTTATATGTACTTTTTCACTTCTCCGGTGGCCAAATCGACTTCTGCAATGTGAAAAGGATTATTGACTTGTCCGGTGGCCAAATTGGCCAGCGATTGCGAGGTAAGAGAAGCGGGTTTTCTGACGGAGTTTGTTACGATTCACCATTCCTTCTTCCAAAATGCTCTGTAATCCCTCGATTGATTCGTTGAAATGGAGCCCGGCGGAGTCATATAGGATCCGATTACGACAACTTCGTTGAATTCAGGTCCTTCCCATGCATACCAGAGATTGAAACAGAAGCAATTCGGGGCTTCAATCCATTTACCCAGAACCTCGACATCTTGTTCTATCGTAAACCACCGGACATCCGCCGGGGAACATTTCCGCTAAATCCAAAACCACCTGCTGATCCGGAAGGAATCACTACAAACCTATATGCAATGGAAAAATCATGAATCATTGTCGCCTTCTAAATTTTTTTTGGTTTTATTTTTTGAAGAGATTCATTCTCCATTTGTCGGTATTTCCACAGGTGAACCGTCAGTCGTTAAAGGATAATAAGAGGAAAGAGTTTACATCGTTTCCTCATCTTCCAAACGGCATTACGTACTCCGAAATGACGTGTTCCTTTGTTTTTGTTTTGGGGGTTAATTTTAGAAATAGTCCCTCTAGTTTGCGTGCAATCTCAATTTCATCCCTCTGGTATTAATTGTATCATTTTTAACCATGTAGTTTATATTTTGTCTCAATTTGGTCCCTCTTACTAACAGTGTTATTAGAACTAACAAAACTCTAGGGCAAAATTGACATTTCACTCGTAGAGGGACGAAATTGAGACAAAATGCAAACTAGAGGGACTGTTTTAAAAAATTTACATTTTATTTTTGATTTTGCAAAGACAAATTCATACCTAATATCTTTCTCAACTTAATTATTTTTCTTTGATTGAATAATTTCCTCAATACATTTTGATTATTCAATCAGAGAAAGATTTTAGGTGTGAGTTTGTCTTTGCAAAATGTAAATTTTCTAAAATAGTCCCTCTTGTTTGTATTTTGTCTCAATTTCGTCCCTCTAAGAGCGAAATGTCAATTTTTCCCATGAGTTCCATTAGTTTTAATAACACCGTCAGTGAGAGGGACCAAATTGAGACAAAATATAATTTATAGGGTTAAAAATGACACAATTAATACTATAGGGACAAAATTGAGATTGTGCGCAAACTAGAGGGACTATTTCTAAAATTAACCCATGTTTTGGTACTGGGTTTCCGAAATGATGTGTTTATTTGTTTTGGTACTGGCTTCCGAAATGGCTGGGGGTGTGGGAGTTGATCGGAGGAACTGACTTAGGGTTTGGGTTTGTGGTTTGAAGAAGATGAGGGTGTGTGAAATACCAAGAATGTCCCCTGTTTCGACGGAAACAAGAAAAGGCGTTAAGGCCAGGGACCATTCAGGCACACATTTGAAACGTTGAGGACGAAATTGGTTAAATGTGTACATTGGAGACGAAATTGGCAGCTCACTAATAATTTGGGGACCAAAAAGGCAAAAAAAAGCATGTGTAAATGTTTGTATAATGCTGTGTTAATTTGCTTTACTTCTTAAAAAGAATTTTCAAAAGATTCTCCCTAGATTTCAACATTTCTCTCTCTATCTCTCTCTACTTATTATCCCTACTATTTTAAAAAAAGATTTCAAAATACAATCCAAACACAACATTATGTTTGTGGTTGTAAAATTATTAGAGTAGTTAAACAAATAGGGATACAAAATTATAGGATTATGTTATAGATACTTGATCCCAGTGACAGTCAATTCTAGCTCTGCCCCATAGGTCAATTCATGGTGAGTGCACAATGCCATGGAAATTTAATCAAAAGTAATTAGAGTGGACAGTCAACAAATAACGATGGATCCATTTGAGAGGAGCAGTATACCATTTCATTGTGAAAAGGGTGTTGGTGGTAATACTAAACAACTTTGGAGGGCTCAAGAGACAAATGCTAACTACCCTAAGGTTCGTAGTATTCTTTTCTTTTATCCTTCTTTTATGCCTTGTTAGAAAACAATCATTACAACTAGATGTGTCAAACGGGCCGTGCCGTGCTGTGTCGGCTCATTTACTTAAATCGTGTCGTGTCGTGCCGTACCGTTTGCAATCGTGTCGTGCCGTGCCGGACTCATTTACTTAAATCGTATTGTGCCGTGCCGTGCCGGCCCGTTTACTTGATCGTGTCGTGTCATGCCTTGCCGTTTTTAACCGAATAAAAATTGATAATTTTTTTTTTTAAAATCTTTGTTGCATAAAACGCAATGTATGTGGCACATACTATGTGCAGTATTTTGTCATGTTTGATTCAAAGTTTTTTAATCGTATAAAATATTTTAAAAGCTTATTTTAGTTAAATTACGAAGCTAAAATGTCTTGTTTACTAATTTTCCCATATGTTAGCCATTTGGCCCATTTAGCCACATAGCGAGTCAATATTTTTTTTTTACCTTAATTAATGACATTATGTCATCATTCATGACATAGAAAGTCAATTTATTTAATAAAATTAATATTAATTTTTTATCTTAATTAATGACATTATGAGTCATAATATAGCGAGTCAATTTATTTAATAATTTTTTGTTGTTTTTCCGTGCCTTGTGTCGTTCCATGCCCGGCTAGAACCATGTCGTGTCGTGTCGTACCCGTACAACTTCCATGATGTGCCCGACTAAGACCATGTCGTGTCGTGCCGTGCCAAGTCAACTTCTGTGCTGTGCTCACCCACTTTCGTGCCCGTGCCCGTCCACGTGCCCACTTTGACCGTGCCGTGTTGTGCCGAGCCAGGACCACGACCGTGTCTGTGTTGTGTCCGTGCCCGGCCCGGCCCGGCCCACTTGACACCTCTAATTACAACCCCAACCATTGGGTTATAATTAGGAGTAGGAGTAATTTAAGAATCCGATGTATCAATTTCATTCTTGAAGATTGGTATGGCTTACATCAACAATTTTCTTTATACATCGATACACTTTGGAGATTGATGGAAGAATCTCTTTCGTTAGTCTTCGATTTTGTTCTTGCTTTCAATTTCACATTTGATTCTACACATCTGATGAAGTTCTGAAATACGACAAGGAACCACATATTTGGAGACAAGCAGCATTGCCTTTTTTTTATTAAGTTGTTGCCTTTGTTTGCTTTCTCTGTCGATTCCCTTCGGATGGAAAAAAATAGGTAAAACTAGCTAGTACAATTGTTAAAATACTTGAGGTTCATGTAATGCCAAAGGAATTTAGACTATCAATTCCCATTTCTAAGGCTATTCACAATGAGATAGTAAAAAATAATACTCCCTCCGTTTCAAATTGATGGTCCGGTTCGGTCTCTAATGCAATTTTTAAATTGTTAATATCTTTCAATTTACAATGAATTTTATGTGCAATATGGATATTATATGATAGATCTCAATTAGTTCTATTACACAAAAATTTTAAAATCTTTAAAGACATTGTAGACTGAAAGATATTAACAATTTAAAAATTACATTGGAGACCGAACCGGACCATCAATTTGGAACGAAGGGAGTAGATTTTGTTGTTTGGAAAGAAGGATAGGAAAAGTGTGTTGGGTATTATGTTAACTAACCCTAACACAATCAACTCTTATTTATATAATAAGAAATCATTAACCAATGTGGGACTAATAGCAATACTATATTCTAACAGATTTTAAAGTTAACAATGTTTGTACAAAATTAATATGACTCACAATAGTATAATCAAATTTAACAACTGCCTTAGAAATAATCAAATTTTGGGCTTTGGATAACCAAACTAGCAATCTTTTGTCAATAATCAAATTTAGTAACTTCACATATTCTCAATTAAATACACCCATCATTATACAAAAAATAACATTCTCTCTCTCTCTCTCTCAACAATATTTTCGAAAAATATTATTTTAGTAAAACAATTTTTTTTTTGAAAAACTGTTTTTTGTTAAAACAGTTTTTTTTTCAAAATCTTTTCTCATATAAAAACTATTTATTCAAAAACTGTGAGTACACATGCAAAAACCGTTTTTTTTTAAAAAAAACTGTTTCTTTGAAAAAAAAATTCAAAAACTATTTTATATTTCTAATAAAGAATTTTTATTTTTTTCAAAATTATTTTTAGAAGAAATTGTTTTTATGTTCACAATTTTTTGTTTTTTGTAGTTTGAAAAGGTGATGTGCAAGTTGGGATGTAGGTCGTTGGTTGTGATGCCTCTTTCCCCGTTTTCTTTTATTAATCTTTGTAACTTCGGTTCGTTGATTAATAAAATCCTTTTTGCTGATAAAAAAAAAAGGTGATGTGCAAGTTTTGAGTATCCAATTTTGTTTATGCCATTGTAGTCCTCTACATTATTAATTTTAGCAATATCTTAAATGGATATGTGGCAACTTTAATTTGATTAACCATTTTTTGTTGGGAAATGATTTTGCCACTCCCTTTTTTTTGTTAACGCCACTCCCCTGCAATTAACAAAAAAGTGAGTGGCAAAATCAGCAACCTTTTTATTATGCTATTGCGTGGATATTTATATTGATGCTCAAATGTCGCCTGTGTGCTCTGTCCCGTGATTAGCTAATCCAAAGCAAAATAATGATTAATAGGCTCTTCTTTATAACTGCCTTTAATTCTTTGGGCATGCAGATGCAACGTGACCTTTTGATTTTCTTATCCCTTTCCTTTTACTATACTAATTTTTTGTTCTCGGGACTTCTCAAAGCAGATTCCTTTCTGCCTCCTAATGAAAATTTAGGAGTAACTTTCGTGGAAATCTACAAAAGATATCAGGAATAAAGTGCGTCGAATATAAAAGGGGGCTTATTCTTGCCTAATGAGCGTAGGCCACTTGATACCTTTTTCAAACAGGAAGCTCCCCCCTCCCTTTTGAGACCTTTTGTTTTCTTTTTTGTGGTACCAAAACCAAGTGGGCGTCGGTCATTACTGTTCATTTATTTACCTTTTAAACTAGGGTGCATGAAAGGGCCCATTACGGGATATCGCAAAATACAACGTGTCATTGTCATGCGGTAGTAGTCCCCGCCAAAAAAATAAAATAAAATTCGACCACACAATGCGGATCACTTATGTCTCCCGATCACCCGCTGAAAGTGAATGATAATATTTCTATCGCATAATTTGTCGCTACGTAAATGGTAGGAAGTACCACGTCATGAGCAGCTCCACGTGATACTCGGAAAACGCTTAATAATTACACAGGTGAAAGAGCCAACTCATTGGTCCCCACCCCCGCACAAACATGCATGTTCTATGATATATATGGCGACAAATGAATTTACTTTGTTGAACAAGTACTATTTGGAGTTTTCGGGAATTGACAAAATACTCCCCGACAAATATGTGAAATAATCATATCTAGCTTATCTAAAAGTCCCAAAATAGAATTAACTCAAGACTTGCAAAAAAGTTAGGCTAGGGTAGCTTAATTATCCTATTCCAAGGTACAAGGAGGAAGGAGCGGAGTCAAGAAAGAGTTTAAAAAAAAAAAAGTTGTGTGTAAAATATTTACAATTAAAAATGTTAGTTTTCAATTCGTCTCCACCGTTCATGATTTTCTTCTTATTTCTCAATTTTCAGCTATCTGATGGTAGAATTCTCTTTTCCTGCCTTTTCTCATGAGTGTAAATAATAAAAGTGGAAGTTTTCGATACAACACTCTCTCTTTTTCGATACATATACATTGTACTTATATAAATGGTACTCTCTCTTTGGTGAATGGTGAATCACATAAACTATATGTATGCATATATATTCATTTTCATTCACAATTACTAGCTAGTTCGTTAAGTATACGACAACTCGAATCTCGTGCCAATTACGCTTCCCTACCCAACACCTTATTGCTAAATTAATTTTTTGTAAAATAATTCTTCCTTTCTCTAAACGACTTTGGTGTAAATCGAATTTTAAACCACTTTAATTTGCTTTCACATAGGACACAACGGTCTTATTCTTCTTTTTCTTTTTTTTTAAATCAAAGTAAGGCACGTTGGTCATTCTAAAAACCAAATAAGTAAAAAAAACATATTCTCTGATTGCATGAACACATGCACAAGATATTCCATATGAGTCGGCTAGCTAGTAGTGAGCGTGGCAAGTGGGGCCCAATTAATAATTTTCTTTTATTTTATCATATGGTGGATGTCTAGTTCTAGACTTCTAGGAGCAGGTGACCTGACCACCTTTATTTCAATTGTTGTCTCGCCTTTTATATTAATTTACTACTGGCAATATATATAATACATTTTCTTTAGATAATTGAATGTATGGGCTAATTTGGGCGCACGTTGACTAATTTTGAACTATGAAGTTAAAGACCGTGGAAACCCTCCGGTAACCCAAGATTTTAGAATATTTGGCATTTGTGAAATTCGAACATGTAACTTAATGAATGACTTATTTGCTTTCTTGTGTCCACTTGGCCAACAGCATAAAACAAGTGCACCAAATAAGGTAGTCCAAACTCGGGTTTAAGAAACATAGAGAGTTTTCTCAAATGCGGAAAAAGAGAGAGCTAGCTGATAACTCAAAACCTCATGATAGCAGAACTTTAGTCACTAGTCAGTACTTAGGTAGAGAACTAAAGTCGCATAATTCGTATGCATGAGCGAGAAAACGTCTTTAAAACACATTCTAATCTACTTCTTCCGTCCCGATTTGTTTGTCCCCTTTTTGACTTTTGCATGTCCCAAATTGACTGTCCAATTTCAAACTCAATGGATTAGATTATTTAAATTTTGAAATCAATGGATAAGATTTGTTTCCTTAATAAGTTGGAAACCCGAAATTGGACAAACAAATCGGGACGGAGGGAGTACTAAAATTCGCGAGTGCAAAGACTAAGAAAGCGAACGCAGTGCAGAAATTGAGAGCGGGAGCGCCGGCCATTTCGAAAGATTATGTGACTAAGGCGGATAATCTAGAGACTGACGTGGCCAATTATAAATTTGCATCATTTAAGTGGAAAAGATCCAACCTGTGGGCTCATAGTAATTTCCTAACGGCCACGGCCACGTATATATTGGTTAAACGTTATGTATAATTTGTATACCATTGTGCTTAAAAGCACGCAGATTAATTTAAACAAACTTTCGGTCAAGGGAACAATGCGGTCGATATTAAATCTCACTCCTCTTTTCCTTTTAAGGATAACCCTAACTAACCATGTGGAAAGGGATGTCACCAAGCACCCCCTGCAAAGAGAGTGAAGAGCGGCCGATCATGCCGTGCGTTCATCTCGGCAATCGACGGCTCGGATCTTTACCGACATGAAAAAAATAATAATAATCTTGCTTCTTCTTTTTTTGTCATAAAAGTCAGATATTGTATAGTGTAGATTCAAAGTTGGTGTGATGTAGATCATAACTCAGCATGAATTTGATCCATACATTTCACTTTCTACGTACTTTCACCGTCGCAAAATTGTTCTCTATTTGGGAATCTAACATTTGAAGGAAATATGATCACTATTACTCTTCAAAACGTATGAG
>JAOTQK010000019.1:6041561-6055570 GCA_025642025.1 Rhododendron ferrugineum
TGTTCAATTATCATCTTTATCGTGTTAATCCCCTAAACAAATGTCCTGAATTTTCCATGACTGGTGCTACCAGTAGAGCAAATGGAAACAACCGAGTTCCGGTACATCACTGGCACAACAGTCAAGGTGTATATGGGCAAGATGGTAGTGGTCAGAAGCACAAGAAAGTGGTATCCAGTGATGATGGTACGAGTCAGCTGCACTGAGAGCAGGTGATGTAAAGAGACACCAGCTTGAGGATCGGGAAACTGTTCGGGTGTGAAGGACAAAAAATGGAAAAACACATAAACATACATGAAGTGACAAGAATGCTTGGAGAGGAAGATGGGAACTGAGAGGAAGTCAGTGAATATGTTCCTCAAATATGGGGTGTCGGGCTGTTTGTAAATTGTCTTAGTTCTCAGGGTTATCTGGGAAGCGCTAGAAGAAAACTTGTGTTCTTCAAATTTGTAGGCTTTTTGTTACGTTTAAACTGAGCATATAATCAGAGTACCTTAGTTGTGGCTCTGTTTATCAATACGGATGACAAAGAAAGAATTGAAAGGCAATCTTATGGTAAAAATCATAGTTTTAAATCAGCTCAATATTCATTCAAAGAAATAAAAAAAAAATAGCAACCACCTTCCTCGCCCTTTTTTTTTTTTTTTTTGGAAAAGGTACTACCTTCCTCGTCGCAAAGGATTATTTCTTGGTCGAGAGATAAATGCCAGAAACTATGGCCACACCAGCAACTGCAACTCCTACTGTTGTGAGGATCTTCCCAGCTGAAATAGCCGGCTTTCGTGAACGCGTATCTACATGCAGAAGATCCTTCATCTGAAAAATGATTGATAAGAAATTCAGGAACACTAAGACCAATCAAAAAAGGAAGGTGACCTTTTCTTTAAGGATAATAAAAAGGAACTTGACATTTTAGAGAAGTTAGCCATCTAGGGGTCTTGGAATCTTAAAAAATGTGTGGATTGGCGTAAATCCAAATCACTCCAAGCATACTTTTAGGGGCTAGTATGCTGATCTAGTTTAACTGAAAAAAATGAGAGAACGGTGTCAAACCTCAACAGGTTGCTTCCAGTTCTTCTTGATTCCCTGCAGGTGCCCCTTTCCAACTACTGCAACAACTGAACTGTGCTCACTAGCAGTTCTTAATAAAGTGGCTGACATGTACCTGAACAGGCAATCAAAGATTCAAGCTAAACATGGTAATCAAAAACCTCAAGAAACTCACAGAAAAGTAGATTTTGAGAGGAAAATATATAAATAAAAACAAGAGTACACAAGGCACACACACTGTGCATTAGGCCAGAAGCATAATTCGTTAAGCGTAGGCTGTAGAGTAATCATTCTTCAAGAAAGTTCTAAAGCTAGTAGCATCACTTTCAATTACACTTATCCTCTTCTTTCATTCATTTCTCTACTTTTTTCACTGAAATATATGGATGGCAAAAGAATGACGGAAGTGGATGTTGAGTGGTCAGAAGACATGAGTTTCTATCCAAGCATTAGATTTGTGCTTAGTTCCACTGCCATAAGGTGCCACATCATCCGGTGCACCATATCACGCTTCTATGATAGCCACTCTAAAAGATCTCACCCAGATGAGTACACATTTAGAGACTTTTCCTGATTGTTTCATTTCTTAAGCATCCCATACGACAGTAAAGATTTTACTCGAAATTAATGCCATTCTACCATAAACTATTAACGTCCCTTTTTCTCATGCAAATTGGGAACTATATTAAAGAAGCTATCCTATCTTCAGTCTGATATTTTCTGTAATATCTAAATTCTCATACGAATAGGGAACTATATAAACAAGCTGATGTAGGACGGTTTTAGGAAACTTAGAGATTGCTGCCTACAATAGGATCGTGGTGGTTTTGGGTGGGGAAATAAGAATACTACTTGAAAAAATGCACAAAGAAGAAAGGAAAAAAGGAGAAGGAGAATAGATAGAAATAGAGATAAAGGTGCTTCACCCTCGCAAGGGTTAGGCGATTTCTGCAAGGAAGGACCGCAGCTCAAACCCCAATTACAATGGCCTTAGCTTTGTAAAACTCAATTTATTAATCAACTCTGTCGTGGAAAGAAAGATTACATCCATACTTATAGGCTAAACAATGGCCTTTCAAAATCCTAGAAGTGAGACAAACCTAATTAATAAACACATTAACAAGACAATGAATGATCCTCGATAGCGGATCAAAAAAAATGAACCTAGATATAAATGCATACATTGAAGCTACTAACAATTAGATATGCAAAGAACCAAAATGTGTTGAACTTTGTTCAATGTATCTATATGCATTAATGCAAGTACTAAATTCATGATGACCCTTTAACTACCAAACTATTATGGATGACCCTTGAACTACCAACAATCATGAATGACCTTTGTACGAACCATGCAGCTCTTGCTCTGCAACTACCAAAATACCCTCATCTAGCAATTTATTATTTTTTGTTGTCCTCATCACATGCTATAATGTTGGATATTGCTCAGGAAACACACACCTAAAAGCACACATATCAGGACAAGGATGTGCTCTCATGGAACTCTGGTGGAATCCAACTATAGGAAGCATAAGAAAATATCTAGGTGAACCACCTGAACTTTCCTTTCTGTTTACCTGTTCTCTCTTTCACACATGAATTTGAATGAAGAGCATTCCCTACCAAAGTTGAACATGCAAAGTTGTTGCTAATATATAGAAATAGCCCACTGAGGGGCCTAAACAGAATACTTTTAGTCATAGAACTCAAAGATCAAAAACTGAAGGAGAGCACAAGAAATTAAAACAAAATGTAGTGCGAAATAAGTCACTAGTAATACAATACAGCATGCGGAAGCAAAATGTACTTACTGATCTCGCTCATATACAATGGTTTCCATTAGAGTGGGGAATTGCTTGCTCATTTCTTGAATGACAAGAGTTAACATATCAACATCACCCAATTCCTTCAGCTGAAGCAGATGCCAAACTAGACTCTCTTAAATTCAGGAACATAATTGTGGTTTCCTTGTTTAAATAACAGTTACATTTGCAGATGAAAACTGCCATCAGTTGCCAATAAGTTGTGAAGAAAGGAAGACATACCATTTGATTGAGATCTTCAGGGCTTGGTAAAAAGAATGCTTGGAAAACCAAGGAATAAAATAATTTTGTCTTATGCCAAAGTGGCATCTTTGCCCATGTCCTTCGTAAAGTTATCTATTCAGTTAAAACCAAATACCAAGAATAAGTTAGGTTACATTGAAATTTTGTTAGAGCAATTCTAATACAGCCAAAGTTGAAGAGATTGCTTCTAATGCCAAGAAGCTATATGCTGAACACATTAATTTCTAAAGCTGCCAACAAAGAGCCATTGTACAAACTAAATCGCTCAGAAGCGAAAAGAAATACATCTGGATGTACAAGACATATAGTCATAAAAGGTCCATAACCCGGAAAAGGCAAGAAAAAAAAAAAGAGAACTTAATTCTGGAGGAGGACAAAAGAAATATGGTTAGCATTCTGTATGTATTGATGTTCCTCTGCAGAGTTTTGCAATGCTACGCAGGATAATGCAACAACCAACAATAAAGCAGGAACCAAATTCCACACCCCACAACCCTTCTCTCTTAATCTCTGTCAAGCAGCATGCTCTTGGAGGGAAGAAGGAGCAATTCCTCCTTGCCTAGTACAACCACAACTTTGATGTACTTGCAAATGTACCTCACCAACGCACTTACTGGTAGATAAGGTTTGGGAAAAGCATGATGTGGGTTCAAGGTGAAGGCTCTTTGGGAAGAAGTGTTTCATGTTACAACAATCAAACAAAATCTAATGTTAAAAATATCTTACTTGTACCGGGCGGTCACCAAGTATCACCTTGCCACCATACTTGAGTGCTTCTTCAAATGCCACCCGAAACTCAGAACCAGGGAAAACCTCAAGCTTGCTGGAAACCTAACAAAAGAACATATAGACACATCGAAAAGATTAAGATGCATGAGAAAAGTGCAAGGACTAGAAAACACAATCTGTAGCAGAATATTAAAATGCGAGAATGTAACACTTCTAGTCAACTGACAAGAAGAAGAATGTACATGCCTTGGCCAGAAACCAGCTGTAGAGGATTCCAAACATATTGTGATTTTTCTTCCACATATCCACCATTTCTGCCATGGTTGGTACCTGGGGAACTACAATGATTACTTGTGCAAGTGAAATTTGGGGAATTGCTACTAAAGGTAATCAGTATTATGTTGACAGAAAGAGAAAAAAAAAACTATGCAATGCACCATGAGATGCATAAAAAATAACCTGGTAATGGTTATTAACTTAATCAGTCTTCATTCGGTAAAAGATACTTGGAAAATGCAACATATAGTCTACCAGTTTTAGTAACATGCCAGAAGGCACCACACCACCACCACATATCCCTCACTTCATTAGTAACCCTACGAGTATAAGATCGTGTTTCTCACTCAACAAGGTGAATCTTATAGGTTCAAGAAATTGTCTGAAGAGACACAACAACAAAGCTAGAGCAAACAACTTCCTTAGACACTCATTTAGAATACAGGACCATGCTAGCAGCAAAGTTACAGGACCTTCAAGCAATAAATGAAAGTAGAATCAGCAGCAGCACAGACTTCTAAAATGATGATGGGAAGCTTCAGAGAAGATCAATAAGCTAGTACAGAATATGCTCCCTGACATATATATCACGGAATGAACTGAATGGTATTCGAAAAGACATCAAAAAACAGAAAACCTACCTTTAATGAATGATGTAAAAATGTGAACAAATTACCATGCTGATAAGCCTTGCAATTGTTAGTGAAATACCACTTGAAACTTCCTATAACGAGTTGCACCAAAGATCATTGTACTACAGTAAGGGCAAAGATGACAGGCCACTAACTCGAAAGGGGTATCTTGCAAAGGAAGCTTGCCCGCAGTGATTATATACAAAAATAGGTTGCGACATACATCGCATCCTTTGCAGGAAACATAAGTGGATGCACATGCAGTATAGTCTTGTGGGCCCACTAGGGGTCCCACTTTGGTGATCCGATCCTTTTATTTCATAGACCCATTGGGTAGGACACATATAAGACATCAATCTGATCCCTTACTTACCAAAAAGCCAGTTTGACACCGAGCGTGAGCGGTGCGGGTGTGGGAGCGCGAAAGCGTCGAGTTTTAAAAGAACTGACTTCCAGAGCGTCTCTAAGCATCTTCTATATTTACTAAGATAATAATTATATTTGTATACTTCATGTATTATTCTTTCAAACATTCACCTAATATGTCACAATTTCATGTCAATACAAGAAATTCATAAAACATGACTTAAATTAAAAAAGGCTTATCCCCAAGAGATATTCTCCCAGAGGATAAACCTTTGGGAGAGTATCCCTTGGTTTTGCTGCACGCAGTGGCCCCACACACCGTGTAGCGGTTAAATTCAGAGTATGCAGCTGCCAGGAATCGAACCTTAGTGCCCAGCCGTGGTATATTTCAACCTGACCTGAGCGGCCCCATCCTTGACCAACTGCACTACACCCCTGGGGCCAAACATGACTTAAATTAGGAAAAGCTAGTTTTACATGTCAAAAAAAAAAATGTATAGCAAGTTAAAGACATGTAAAATAGCAGGGGACATGTTCTCTTGAGATTAGGAGTATGATATTTGCTCAGAACTTATTTCGAGGGGAAAGAATTATATTCGGTTTAGTGGACAGTTGATGTGATGGCTCTCGGTGGCTATTACTAATAGGTTATGCTTAGGTTTGAACCTTTACAGCTTTTAGGAGAGAGGGAGCTCACGTTTTGAGTGGAAAAGTGAATAGATGTCGATCACTTAGCCTAGGAAAACAAAAATTCGTTTGGGATCCACGATTTTGAGTACGTCAGTGCGCGAATTTGATCTGCGAGCTAGAATGTGATATGTCTCCTAAATGTCATTTCCGTCTCATTTTCATGTCAAGGACATCATATGATCTAACGTTAACATCAAGGACCTGAGAGTACTTCTATTTTCTAAATGTCGAACACATTTCTCATATCCCTACTCAAGTGTTGAGTATCCGGCACGCTTAGTTCATACCTTTCGAAGAGAGGAAACGTAGAGTTCATTGCATTTGCCTTCGAAAAAATGGATGTTCAAATTTCAAAACCATACTTGTTCATTTCCTAAAGATAAATGCCATAATATTATCACAGTTTTCAAGATTATCCTAATCACATAAGGCCTACAATATGAATAGACCAGAATCACAAGAGTGACTCCTGTGGTGGACCCATGGGACCCAAAAATATGGTGCAGACTGCAGTCCGCAAAAGTAGACGGTAAAGTATCCCTTCCCTTGCATAAAAGCTATTAATAGGAAACAAACCAAATGAGGAATGAACTAAAAGTAATATATACCTTCAAGTTCTGAGGAGTAAGTACAGCCATACGACTTGAGCATAGTTCCAAGAAAACAACCTGTAGTTAAAACATGCACAGTTACTTATTAACTTCATAAACAGACTGAAGATTGCTGCTATCACGAAACCATATGAAGCAGGCAATCAACCTGCTAAATTACACGTCCATTAATCAATTTGTACTATTTTCCTACAATACAAGCACCTGTGGTTTTAAAAACCTGATTACAGCTTCAACTTCCTGGCATGATTCCTGCAACCACAGGTACAAAGATCATAGATCAATACTTGTTCATTACGTTGGCTCAACCTTTTCTTTCTCATAACTTGGTGAACAGAATTGAACTAATTCTAAATCAATGTAATCTCACAATGAACCACCAACAGATCGATGTTTTTTGGGGGATATTGAACCAAAGAAAGGGTAGATAAGGGACAACACCTGCCAAAATCAAAATCCTAAGATGCCAAAAGTATCCGGTAACTTCAAAACGAGGACAAGGGAAACTTTTGGACATCAGAGAGCCAAATAGAGAAAACCACAAACCAGATTCTAGAGAACAGTAACTCATCCTGTCATATGATGCATAGTAATGCTTGTGCAACTACTACTGGATAAACAAAATCACTTCACTGTTCATACTGAGTACGGTATACAGAGGAACATCAACTGATCTCTGTTAGGAATTATAAGAGTCCAATTGTTGTCTACAACATTCTAACAATACCAAACGCCAAACCCTCAAACACAATATTTTCTTGGCATGTTACTAAAAGGGTATGCAGCCCGTCCAGGAACAATATATCAGTAATTTAAATTTTTGGTTGCCACCCAGTCCAAGTACATATATTTAGGATGGAGAATATTAAAGCTCATGCAATGCTACTATGCACTGACACTATTACTCCCGTCATTTGATCTCTAAACAATCATTTGCAAACCTTCATTGAAGCAAAAGATAAGAACCAAAAAAAAGAAGAAAAAAACCCAGGGAAGAGCTAAGGTCCTAAAGAAGAAACTCTCTTAAATTTCCCTCAATTTTCTAGGCAGCCAAATAAGGAGACCAACAACTCATATCCAACAATACAAGTAGTCCACTCACTCTTGACACAAACTGTTCCATTATTCAACCAGAAAACTGGGTCAAATGGTAAGAATCAAAACCAAACAACTAGAGATAGGAATCAAAACAAAACCATTTCCTTCTCTTCCCTTGACTTTCTCGGAAGCTAAACAACAAGACCAGTAAAACTGCAAGGGATTGGTCAAAGTCCGAGACTTGGGGTTTGTATTAACATGTATTTTGAGGTTCAAAAATGGTAGGGTACTCTAATACAAACTCTAAGGTGCTAAAACATCGCTCAAAACTTGAAGAAAACAAAAGATTAGCGCTCTCTCCTAAAGTCTCAAGTTCTTTGCTCGCGTCAATTCCCTCACCTGGTCATTCCATACCTCCACGGGCTACAGAGTTGCACGCGAGGGGAGTGTTAGACTTTATCCCGTATCGCTCACCTAAGCGATTTAGGTTAATTTTTTCTGGAGGCTACTCCACCTATTGCCAATTAATTTTTAGGTTGGAACCTTCGAGAAATCTAACATAATAAATAGTGGCAGCTCCACCCCTAGCCAAGGGTGGTCACTTGAACACCCCCAAAAAATTTATCGAATACATGTACTGTAATATTTTAGTTTAGCCCTACTTGAACACACTACAAAAATATTTGAACACCCTACCCAAAATATTTGAACATCCAACCCAAAAATCAGCCCACAAGTTAATCCAATGTATCCAACCCAAGTAATAGATAATTTTTTGTGTATATAGTTGTGGTTTCTAGAGGTAGTACATATATATTTCTGAATACCCTTTTCAGAAATTTCTGGAGCCGCCACTGATGATATATGTAGGGTGACCTCATCTCAAGTACTCCACTCTCCACCCGAATCAATTCTCTCACCTCCTAGGTGCTACCAACTCTTTTGTATCAGCCCATATGAGGCTTTTCCCCGACTTCAATTAGGTCTCACTACTGCACGGCGGATCAAAATACGCACCAACTGACCGGGAGAACTGAGTTATCAGCTTAACAACAATACCAATACGAAATTGAACGCAACACAAGTACTACCTGAGAAACATGAGACGTTCCAACCAAATAAACCTCGCAAACTCCCCCTTCCGCCGTCGACTCGCACGAAAGCCTCACCACGCTCCGCCAAACCTCCTCCGGCACCGCCTCCCTCCGATCTTCCCCATCTCCCTCCCCAGAATCCTCCGCCGCCGCCGCAGCATCACCTCCGCCTCTCTCGTTGCCTCCCTCTTCATCATCCACAGTCGAAACGCTCCGAACCAGGCCCTCAATGTCGTCCGTGCCGGGATCTTCGCGCGCTGGAGATCCCGGCCCGTCGATGCGGATGAAGTCAGAATCCGGCGGGGTCGCGGAGACGGCGCCGTCCATGGCCGTCGGGCCGGGTCCGCGGAGGGCGGAGGCGGCGGTGAGTGAGATCCGGCGGCGGAATTGGAGGCGCTGGGGTGTTGTTGTTCGGATCGGGGGGAACGCGATGCCGGGAGGGGATCTGCGACGGCGGTGGGGGGGAAGAACAAAGAGGCGTGACTCGGGCGAGCTGACTGGGGATAGAGAGGATAGAGAGCGAGTGGAGCGATTCATGCACGTGGATCGGTGGATGGATTTGTTGTTCTTTCTTTATATACCCCATAGAGAGACACGTGTTGAGAGGACTGTAAGTGTTGACGTTGGAGCTCTGTCGGCTGGGTGCTTCTGTCCCACAGAATCAGTGAAAAGGTTTCTGGTTTCTACGGATGTTTTTTCCTACTCGAGTTCAAGAAGAAGGTAGTAGTAATGGTTTTTTTTTGTACTTGGAGGTTTCTAGAATCATCTTTGTTACTCCATTTTAGGAAAGAGTATTGCTATATGTACCGACCAAGGGGGAGCTCCGGTGGCCGGAGACGGTCCGTCGGCGGCGGTCGGTACATTTTCCCTTCTCTTGGTCGGTCTTCATATCATTTTCGTTTAGGAAATGTCCTCGTTCCACTAACAACTTTTTTCACTTTTTTAGTTTTGTTCTTATTTTAATTTTTTTCGCGTTTGTTCGATTTGCGGCAAATTATTTTGACTTTCAGAAAAGGGAAAAAAAAATTACCTTTACCCAAATATTTTGATCAATAACCACTTTTAAGTAAAAAAAAATCGGTTTTTTTTTACTTTAAAGTGGTCCTTATTCAAAATATTTGGGTAGAAGAAAAAAAAATTGACTTTTCCGATTCGTCTCGTCGAGACAAATCAAAAAGTCTAAAAAATTTGACGCAAAAACTAACAAACGAAAAAAAAAATTCAAATAAGGACAAAACAAAAAAAATGAAATAAGTTGTTAGGGGAACGGGGTCATTGTATCCCTGCCTCGAATTCAATCCCAAGATTTTTACCTCACCTCGAAAAGCCAACCATAGTGTACTACACAAAAGTTGGAAAATAACAATTTTATTAGGAAACTGATTTTAACACTTCAAATATTGATAATCACACTTTATAATTTGTCTCTTAGTGTTTATGTGATGTGTATTTTGAACACTAAAAGACGAATATTGAAATGTGATTATAAAAAAAAATGAAGTGCTAAAATTAATTATAAAATTATGAGTACACCATCTGGACCTGACACCAAATATACACTGTGTTGGTCTCTACATTTAATTTGTTGAGACCGCTGTTGAGACCTCTATCTTAAATTTTTTGTTCATTTACCAAGTTTTAAGGAGCTGTGCTACTTGCACAGCAGCCTTTTTCTCCCGCCTCGGGTCGGACAAAGATGATCAGAGCCGCTCATTTTGTTCAAAATATGTCGTTTAAGGTCTCTGTAAAAAATGAGCTTCGTTCAATATCATTAGAGGCGTTAACAAAACACCCAAAATCACTTCAGAATTTAGGCGCACGTAGCTTTTCTGAGTTTTAAGTGAGTGTCTTCAGCCTTCGGTATGATGAATTATGTAAGATTGCTTAATTGTCCTCAGAACGAATGTGAGTACCTTACATGGACCGGGTTCCCCCTCCAGATTTTTAAGTACCCAGCCCCCTTAAGTTTTCAATTTTTTTTTTTGGTCCGGAAGGGACTAATAAAATGATCAAAATCGTTCATGTTGTAGAACTCGTCAAGAAAACTATCCACGTTCAAAAATCAGTCTGATCAGACGTCGTTTGGTATAGAAACGAATCGTGTTTTGTGCCAGGAAAGAAATCCTCATAAGACCTTCTATGAGAATCAATCACTCTACATAGAACAGGAAGAAGGTTTTTTTTTTTTTTTTTTTGACCAACAATGAAATCCCATATATATAATATGAAATCAGTTCAGCCATATTCACTTAGCATCCACTACGAGACCAAAAGCAAAACGAAAAGACCCAACATATAACAAACCCTACACAACAACTGATTCATAAGTCAAACCAAAGCTTTCTCACGATACCACACAAACCACAATTAGTCGCCATAACAAAGTTCACCATCAATATGACCTGCAATCAGACAAATTGAAAAGCACAAGAGGTGAAAATAATCAACCGATAGCTCGACGCTGTGGAGTACGAAATACATTAGGGTCGTGACAACTATCCTCTATAACCCGATCTCGTTTACGCTTAGCTCGAGTATAAGTGTGAAGGGTCTTACCATTATCACAATGGCCTTTTGGTAGACCATGCCTCTCATTTCACTCTGCTTATGTAAGCCTTGTACTCTAGTCCCAAGATCACTCATATAGACTTTACTTTCTGTGTGCTACGGGGTACTGTTATACTAAAAGTGCTATATACTTGTCAAACTCGCAGATAACAATGATTATGACCTTAATTCTCTTGAACCATCTTCCTTTTAGTTCTTAAGGTGCTCACAAAATTGGGTTTCCCATTGCTCATCATATTCTCAAATCGTCCACATCACTGGGTGGGTGGGTGATGAAGATCCAGCTCTGGAGCACCGAACCAGAGATTAGCCTCCGTAAACTTTATTTACGAAACCTCCGTAATAAAGATTTTCTCGTTGTTTTTTTGGGTCCGTTGCATGAAGAATTAAATTATCCAAAAAATCATGGATTGAATCACAAACCTCCAGACCTTTGATTATCATCTTAATACAAAACCACTAAAGCCAGTACCGGTTGCATCAACTAATGACAAGCCACAACAGAATGAAAATCATGTTAAACCCTCAAAAATGGTCCTGCATTTTCCATTACTGATGGCTGATTCTACCAGTAGAACAAATGGAAAATAACCGAGTCTGGATGTATCACTCGCGGCACAAGAAAAGTGTATTTTTAGACAATGGTATGGATCAGCAGCAGAAGAAAGCTGTATTGTATCCTGTGATTATGGTATGGATGAGCAGCATTGAGAGACACCAGCTTGAGGATGAGGAAACAGTTGCGGTGTGGAAGACAAAAATGGAAAAACATGGAAACATAACTGGAGGGACCAGACTGCTAGGAAAGGGAGAGGGAGTCGTGAATACGTTTCTCAGATGTCAGGTGTAGGGGCTATTTGTTCTCAGGTTTTTATTTTTTGTTACGTAATTTGTTCCGAGTTTCATCCAGGAAATGTTTCAAACACAACTTGTGTCCTTCAAACCTGTGGGGTCTTTGTTACTTCGGAACTGTGGAGAGTACATAGTTGCGGCTCTGATTATCAATATGGATGACAAATTAAGAAAGAGTGGAAAGGCAATGGTAACAGCAAGTAAACCATCTCAAGGAGGCCACTAAGACGTTTTTCATGGTAAAATCTATAGTTTTACGTCGGCGCAGTATTCATTCAGAGACGGAACAGAGTAACCACATTCCTCGTTGCAAAGGACTATTTCTTGGTTGCGAGATAAATGCAAGAAATTATGGCCACACCAGCAACTGCAACTCCTACAGTTGTGAGGAGCTTCACTGCTGAAATGGCCGGCCTCCTTGAAGGCATATCTACATGCAGAAGCTGCTCCAGCTGCAACATGATCGATGAGCAATTCAGGAACACGGATATTAAAAGATATTGATGCAGAAAATCAATTCCATAACTTCCAGACTCGAAAAAACGAGACACCAAAGAAAAGAAGACCAACCAAAACTCGCTTTGTGTCAGCCAAAAAAAAAAAAGACCAATCAGAAAAGGACTTTTTCTTTGATTATGATTAAAAGGAACTTGACATTTTAAGAGAAGTTAGCCATCCAGTGGTGCTGGAATCTAAGTAATGGTGTGGATTGGCATGAATTTAAATCACTCCAAACATACTTTTAGGAGCTAGTATGCTGATCTTGTATAGCTAATGAAAAAACAAAATATGCTATAAGGGTGTAACCTCAATAGGTTGCTTCCAGTACTTCTTAATTCCCTGCAGATGCCCCTTTCCGACAACTGCAACAACTGAACTGTAATTACGAGCAACTTTTAATAATTCGGCTGACATGTACCTGAACATGCAAACAAGGATTCAAGATAACTATACTAATCAAAATCTTAAGAAACTTACAGAAAAGTAGTGGAGCAAGAAACTAAACAAATAAAAAAGAAAATGTCACTGTACTTACATGCACTAGGGCTGAGATGGATATTGCGATAAGTATCAGAGTAATCATTCTTCAAGAAAGTTCTAAAGCTAGTAGCATCACTTTCATTTACAAGTATCCTCTTCTTTCTTAAGGAGAAATCAATTTGTTTGGTTTGAGTTTTAAGGGAAGTTAAGAGGGTAATGAGTAGAGAGAGAAAGATTGAGAAACAAGGGTAATAAATGGGGAGAAAACTTATTGGGGACTGTGCATAGAAAGGGTTGGGTCTCTAGACCCAAACTGAACACAGTCGGACCGGAAAAGAATGAAAGAAGTGGATGATGAGTGGCGAAGAGAGATGAGTTTCTATTCAGGGCCCATAAGATTTGTGTTTAGCGCAGCTACCATAAGGTGCCACATCCGAGAGTAAAGATTTTCCAAGAAGTGCATCCCTTTCTCTCATGCAAATCGGAAACTTATATCAGAGAAGCTTTGCTGACTTTGGTCTGATATTGACTATAAAATCTAACTTCTCCTTGAATTGAAACAAGCTATACTGTCAGATATTGCTCAGAAAAAGATACCTAAAACTACACAAATCAGGACAAAGTTGGGCAGCTTGCTCATATGCAACTCTGTTGATTTCTCTTTCATGGAAGTGTTTGAATTCATGATGGGATCCAACTATATGAAGCATAAGATAATATATAGGTGAACCACATTGACTTACACTTACCTTCTTTTTTCTTTTCCTTTTTTGTATGCTCTCTCTTTCTCATATGAATTTGAATGAGAAGTATTACCTACCAAAATTTAGCATGCAAAGTCGTTGCTAACATATCAAAACAGACTATAGAGGGACCCAAACAGAATACTTTGTCTTGAAACCAAAACATCAATGACTAAAAGAGAGAACAAGAAGAATACTAAAACAAAATGTTGCCCCAGAAGTATGAGGCAACTAGCACAATACTGTATAAGAAAGCAACATGTACTTACTGATCTCGCTCATGTACAAGGGTTTCCATGAGAGTGGGGAATTG
>JAOTQK010000019.1:6059146-6069742 GCA_025642025.1 Rhododendron ferrugineum
GCCAAAGTGGCATCTTTGCCCATGTCCTTTGTAAAGTAATCTATTCAGTTAAAACCAAATATCAAGAATAAGTTAGGATACAATGAAATTTTGTACTGTAACAGACAATTCAAAGATAGACAATGTTGAAGAATTGCTTATAAGATGAATGAGATGGGGAAGACTAGTTAGTAGTCAGTACAAATAAAGGAACTACATTCTCTAGAAGCTATATGTTTCTCAAGCTGCCAAAAAGAGCCATTTTACAGACTAAACCACTCAGAAGCAGAAAAGGAATACATTTGGATGTTCAAGATATACAGTCATGAGAGGTCCATATCCCAGATAAGGCAAGAAAAAAAAAAAAGGAGAGCTTAATTCTGGATGAGTACAGAAAGATATGGTTAGCATTCTTTATTGATGTTCCTCTGTAGAGTTTTGCAATGCTACGCGGGATAATACATCCATCAATAAAGCAGGAACCAAATTCCACCCCCCACAACCCTCTATCTTTATTTCTTTCAAGCAGAATGCTCTTGGAGATTAGAAGGAGCAAGTTCTGCAGACTAATGGTTAGTACATGTAAAGAAGTTATATTCTATAGAGTCAAGACATTAACTTCTGAAGCTGCCAATAAAGAGCCGCTGTAGAAACAAAAACACTCAGAGAAAGGAGTACTTTTGGAAGTTCAAGTCATAAAAGGTCTACATCCCTGAGAAGGCAAAGAAAGAGAGAACGTAGTTCTGGAGGAGGACAGAAAGATAAGGTTAGCATACTGTATTGACGTTCATCTATAGAGTTTTTCAGTGCCACGCGGGTTAATGCCACAACCAGCAATAAAGCAGGGACCCAATTCCATACCCCATGAGCCTTCCCTCTTAATATCTTTCAAGCAGAATGCTCTTACAGAGAAGAAGGCGCAAGTCATGCTTGGCCTGTAAAACCACAATTTTGATGTACTTGCAAATGTACCTCGCCAATGTTACTGGTACACTAGGTGGGATAAAGCAGGAGGTGGGTTGGAACCAAAGAAGTGTTTCCTGTTACCACAATCAAACAAAATCTAACGCAAAAAGTATCTTACTTGTACCGAGCGATCACCAAGTTTCACTTGCACATTGTCATCATACTTGAACGCTTCTTCACATGCCACCCGAAACTCAGAACCAGGGCAAACCTCAAGCTTTCTGGCAACCTAACAAAAGAACATACAAACTCATTAAAAAGATTAAGATGCATGAGAAAAGTACAAGGACCGAAAAATACACTCTGTAGCAGATATTTAATATGCGAGAACGTAACATTTCTGTGTCGATTGACAAAGAATCTGGTGAATAATAATGTTCATGCCTTGGCCAGAAACCAGCTGTACAGGATTCCAAATATATCGTGCTGTGTCTTCCACTTCTCCACCATATCTCTCATGGTTGGTACCTGGGTAACCAAAAATGATTACTTGTGCAAGTGAAATTTCAGGAATGGCTACCAAAGGCTAGTATTATGACAATAGAAAGTATAAAAAGAAAACATGAAATGCACCATCACTACACATACAATAAACGGGTTATTGTTATTAACTGGAGCATTCTTCTTGCGGAAAAAACTACTTGGAAAGTGCAACATATAGTCTGCCAGTTTTAGTAACATGCTGGAAGGCTCCACGCCACCAACACATATCACTCACTAGTGGCATGAGAATATAAGATCATGCCTCTCACTCCACAAGGTGAATCTTGTAGATTCAAGACATTGTAAGAAGAGGAAACCAGTTCCTTAAACACATACTTATACAGACCATGCTGGCTGCAGAGTTACTGGACCTTTAAGTAATAAATAAAAATGAAATCATCAACAACACGGATTTCTAAGACGATAATGGAATGCTTCAGAGAAGATCAATAAGCTAGGCCAGAAAATCCCCGCTGACGTACATATCATGGAATATACCGAGTGGTATTCGAAAAGACATATTAGAACCTACCTTTCATGAATGATGTAACAAATTGAACAAATTAACAAGCTGATTAGCCTTAAAATTGGCAATGAAATACCTCTCGAGACTTCCTATAATGAGTTGCACCAAAGATAACATCTTATTACGGTAATGGCGAAAAAATGACAGACTACTTACTCGAAAGGGGTACCCTTTGCAAAGCAAGCTTGTCCCCAATGATCCTTTCTTTTCGTAGGCCCATTATGCAGTGGCTTATAAAGCATTACTTCAATCCTTACTTACCAAAAAGTCCATTTTGATCCCGTAGCAAGATAATCCAATTCATCTGAATCTGATCCGTTAAAGCATCCAACTCAAAACCAATTGGCAATGAGTGGAGAGGTCGTCCAGGTTCATATATTAGGTTTGGAGGTTATATTTAACCAATGTGGGACAAGATCCAACACTCCCCCGCACATGCGACCCCTGACTCGCACGTGGTGAGGTAAATAAACAATTCAACGCAAACGACAACGACAACAGTCAACTATCAGCATCAAAGAAAGGGGGACCAAACAATCAACGACATAGAGTCTTGTACAAAAGCCTCTGAAAACCTAGCTCTAATACCATGTTAAGGCATCCAACTCGAAATCAATTGACAATGAGTGGAGAGGCCGCCCAAGCTCATAGACTAGGTTTGGAGGTTATATTTAACCAATGTGGGACAAGATCTAACATGATCAAATAGAATAGAATCCTATGCTTCATGGACTCGGGTACGGCGATGTGTCTAATTGTCATATCCGTCTAATTTTCATGTCAAGGCTATCACATTATCTAACTTTAATATCTAGGACCTCAGACAGTGTCTTCAATTTTCTAAATGTCGAACAAATTTCTCATATCCCAACTCAAGTGTCGAGTATCCAGTGAGCTTACTTCATATGTTTTGAAGAGACACAATGTAGAGTTTTATCACATTTTAAGTTTATCATAAATACAGAAGGCCTACAAAATGAATAGACCACATCATGAGAATGACTCCCGCGGTGGACCCCTGGGGCCAAACAATATGGTGCAGTCTGCAAAAGTAGACTGCAAACTATCCATTCCCTGATATAAAAGCTATTAATAGCAAACCAAACGATGAATGAACCACGAAAGAATATTTACCTTTAAATTCTGAGTAAGAAGTACAGGCATACGAATTGGGCATAGTTCCAAGAAAACAACCTGTAGCCAAAACATGCACAAGTACTTAAAACAATTAAATGCATAAACAGATTGAAGATTGCTGCTATCATGAAACCATATGAAGCAGACAATCAACCTGTTCAATGATCTGTCCATTAATCAAGTGGTACTAAGTTCCTAAGATAGAAGCACCTGTGGTTTTGAAATCCTGATTACTGCTTTAACTTGTTCGCATGATTCCTGCAACCACAGCGACAAAGAACATACATCAATAACTTGCATCTGTTATTCCTTTTCTTTCTCATTACTGGGTTACACAAATAGAACTAAATCAATGTAATGTCAGGATGAATCACTAACAGCTGACTTATTGGGGGATATTAAACCAAGAAAGGAGTCGATAAGGAACACCCCTGCAAAAATCAAAACCCCAACCACAACCCTGGAAACTTTGAAATGAGCAAAAGCGAAATTCTGTGACATTTGACAGCTAAATAAAGAAACTACAACCTGATAATAGGGAACAGTAACTCATTTTCTCAGATGATGCATGTTATGCTTCTGCAACCCGCATTGGATATAACTAAACAAACTACTTTGCAGTTCCCAGTGACAATGGCATCCAAAGAAACGTCAACTGATCTCCATTAGGTGTTGTAATAGTTCAATCGTGGTCTACACCATTCTAACTACATGAAACAGAGAAGCCTCAAACAGATTCTTTTCACGGCACGCCAGTATTGCTGTCCACAGCACGTGAATAAAAAGTATCAGTGACTTCAAATCTTGGCTGCCTCCCCATCCAAGGACACAATGATGCAGAAAATTAAAGCTTATTTAATGCTACGAACTAGGCTACTATGCACAAAGACAATTACTCCATTCATTCGATATCTAGACAATCATTAGCACACCTTAATGCAAACTACACAATCATTCAACAAGAAATCTGATCAAAATATCAGAACCACGGAAGGTACCAGATTCAAAAAAAAAAAAAAAAATCTCTTAAATTTTCCCCAATTTTCTGGGCAGACAAACAAGGAAACCAATAATTGATATGCAATATAAGTAGCTCGCGCTCAATCTTGACACGACCTGTTCCATTAATTATTCAATTTCAGTAAGAAAACTGCGTCAAAAGAATCAAAACCATACAACAAGAGATAAGAACACAAACGAAACCGCTTCTTCCACTATCTTTAATTTCTCCTCAGCTTAAAACCCCAAGGATTGAACTCGTGGACAAAGTCTGAGACATTTAAAAAAAACCCGGTTTTAACCCGGTTTAATTAGTGGGCAATGGAATTAGCTCTAGCAGGATTAGTTGAGTTACCAATAAAATTGGAACACGATTCAAGTTACCTGAGACACATGAGCCGTACCAACCAAATAAACGTCGCAAATTCCTCCTTCCGCCGTCGACTCGCACGAAAGCTTCACCACGTTTCGCCGAAGCTCCTCCGGCAGAAACTCCATCCGATCCTCGTCTCCATCTTCAAGTAGTACTCGAGAGGCAGGGCCGTCCCCGTCCGTCTGGATTGGATCAGGTCTGCGGCGGCGGGAGAACGAGTCGCGGCGGCGGAAGCGGAGGTGTCGGTGTTTCGCTAGACATGGGCCGCATGGCTTGAGCCATTCCCAAAACACGGCCAAGATCGCAAAAAAACCTACCCCAAAGGTGTGCCATTTCTTCAGCCAGAAATGGTTCCTCCCATTTCTCCAGCCTTTTTCACTCAAAAATGGCAGCAAGAATGACCGATCCATTTGTGCCACGTCACCAAACCAACCGCCAAATCCTGATTGCTCAGAGAGAGAGAGAGAGAGAATTTTCTGAAAGCTTAGAGAGAGAGAGAGAGAGATGGGGTGGGGTGGGGGGACGGTTTATAACTTTATATACCTTGTGTGTGTAGAATTGGGGTGAAATTAAACAGTACTCCGGAAGATGACCACGTGGTGTTCCGAAAATGTTTTTTTTTTTTACACCGTGTAAGCCTCACGAACTGTCTCATAAGAAAATCAGTCGCTGCAACCCATTTCTAGATGTCTTTTTTGAAGAAGCTGGATACAACGAAAAAGTATCTGAAACCTACAGCGGATGCGGTCATAAATCCACAAAAGACTCCGAATCCCATAACAGAATTGAGTATTGTGTAGACTACGTATATGAAACAACCCTAAAACAAAACTCTTTTTGTGGTCTTTTATGCGTATGAAAATCCACTTAATTGAGTAACAAAACTCAACCACACATTATCTTAGGTTCGGAGACTAAACTTCTGGTTCTGGATTGGTCCAAAGCACCACATAACGTGCTCCCGGAATACTGAATAATTTCTGCTACAGGGGAATCTAAAGCCGCAATTCGTGACCTCAATCTTTGTCCGGTTGTCCCATAAAATCCAATCCAAATACTAATTATTAAACAATAAAGCGCGTTCGTGCTTTCTGAGATCAACTCCTCTGCACTCTCTCTCCCTCCCTCTCTCCCACCCTCCTCCCTCGCTCCTCAAAACTCCTATTCTTTCGAGGCTCACAACAATAATCCGAACCGGTCATCTCGAACAAAATGAAAAACAGAATTTGTATCTGGAAAATTTGTTTGACTGGACATAGATAAATTTGATAATAAACTGTATGTTTCCTGTAAATTGTAAGATGTAATGTATATTTGACATTCATTTTTACATTGCAAAACGCTGCATGTTCAAGGGCCTAATGATCTTTAATCAAATTAATTTTCTGCAGAATTGTTTGTTTCCGTGTGTTCTACGAGATGGACAATTCGGATTATGAGTGTAGATCTTGAATGAGCCCACTAAATAAGACTATGGAGGGATATAGAGAGAAGGGGTATTATGTAGAGAGGAGGAGCTCATACAATGATATCTGCTTCAGAAGTTGAGGGTGGTTGGTCCATAGATATTGTGCCATCTCTCTTCTTGGAAGTTTCTAATTAAGGGTGGGTTTTCCTTTAATTTAACTAGAAGGACTAAAGTTTATATTTTCACGGTTTTATAAGTGGGTTATTCTTCTCGTAAATATCAACTACTAAAATACAATTTAGCGGAAACAACTTGATTATTGTCATTTGCTTCTTTTTCTTTTTTGAATTATTTGGATTATTGGTTGATTTTTGGATTATTTGAATAAAATTTAAAAAAGACAAACATAACTCCTAATAGGAAGATTTTTTTTGATTTTTTTTTAAAATTTTAAGTTTGATTCATTTTTTATATCGCCCGTCGAAATGAATAAATAATTTTAAAATTTTGCTATCACATGAATAAAGATAGTATAAACTAATAATAATCCAACCAAAATAAACGCATTTCTTTTTTGTGATGCTTTTGGAAACAAATTAAAAGTTTGTCATGGCCCGAGTCTAGTCCTGTGTTCTTTTTTGGGGCGGGAAGAGTTTCTATGCTGTGGAATTCGGACACAGAGTCGGGAGTTGGAATAGTTTACAATCCCGTTAAATTTAGTTCTAGGTTATAGAAGACAATCTCCTTCTTGTCTTTAATTGTTAAACGTTAGCAGTAATATCTTGCCATAATAAGATACTACTAGGTTATAACTTTTATTTTATCCAGGGGTACGGGTGAGCCTTGAGAAACATTCCCCATGGTACACCCAGAATACGGGGCCATAAATATTTCCCATGACACACCTAGGGTATGTTTGATAACCTAATTCAGTACATATCAAACAGCTTGTTAGCTTAAACAATTCAGTTTTCAGTACTTATTTTTCAATTTTCAATTTTCAATTTTATCGAACAGAGCCCTAGTCTCACCATCACAAAGCACAACTTTTACAAGCATAGTACTATCCGAGTCATTTTACAACTGTACATTCCTATTCTCATTCTCGTTCTCATTCTCATTCCTATTGATGCTCTGCCTTTCTAAAAGCACATGAATTATCCACATACACACGCTTCTTGACCAAAAGGTTAGCTTGCACGTGGAATCTCCAACAATTGCCTTTTCGATTGGTTCTTATATTGGACCCCACCATTTGTTAGTTGTTAGGAGTACAAGTTAACAAAGGTAAACACCATCTAATCTAACCATCCACGACCCAAATTTCCTTTTTCCATTTTTTTTCGTATTCATATCTGTACAAGCATATGAACACATTCAGCAACACAAACCAAGTACTTAGGGCCGCTAAACGAACCAAGTTATTCGAGTCTGAGCTCGTGTTTGTTCGTTAAAAGCTTGTTCAAGATTGGTTTAATTGCTACATGAACAAACCAAACTTGAACGTTTTTTCGAAGCTCGTTAAGATTTCAAGCCAAGTTTGAATAAGCTACTACTCGCCGTGTTCAGCTTAATATATATAAAAAATTCAAGCTACTTGAGATCAGCTCGTGTTTGTATTTGGCTTTATTGAAGCTCGTTTGAGATCAGCTCGTCGTCTCATAAACAAGCTAAGCTCAAACATATGTTTGAAGCTAAATTAAGTTATCAAATCAAGCTTAATCAACTACCTACTTGACTCATTTGACTTGTTTATCACCCCTACAAGTACTTCATTGGACTGGTTTCGCTTACTGCCTAGGTTTCGTGGGTACGGAAATACTGATTCGAGTGACGAGAATTTAGCTTCTCTACATAGAATTGGAAGAAGGTTGTTTTAATTTATAGGACCCCTGTATAAGTACCGATAGGAATCCTACCGATGGGATACCAACGGGCTTGCAGGGCCCATTCCGGGTCCCGCACGAATAATCTGAGCTGTTTAATAATTTTAAAAAAAATTGAGTGGGGCCATGAAATTTTAGCTTAATCCGATATGTGTAGTTGACATGAGTGGAATTATCCAAATTCAATTGATGTAGTCCATGGACCTTTGGGTTATTCAAATGAAAACCAAGAAAATCTAAATTTAATGGTATGATTCATTCGGGATCTGGTAAAGAAAAATGAATTGAAATAACCCGTCATATTGGATTTATTTTTATACATAATTAAAACCTTTTTTTTGACATTATTATTATTTTCCTCTAAAGGGTAATTAAATTACCAATCAATGAAGTGAAGCTGAAGCTGAGAGTGGCCACGAGGAGGATAGCGCCGATTGTACCTTCAATTTTGTTAGAACAAGTCCAATCGTTGGTATAGTTAGCGGAGATTAGTGGAATGTTAGTCAACGGAGGGCTCAGAGGCTATCCATAGCCTTAAAACCCCAAACTCCGCCCCTCATAAAGCTTGAACACTGGCCTCCATGGACAGGGAACAAGAACCTACCACTAGTGCTAGCTGGTAGTTCTTCTTACTTTGAAAGTGTCAAATTTGACACTAAAAATGGGATTGCCAAAGTTTGGCATTAAATTTTGGCACAAAAGTAGAGAAAGTTTAATTTGGCATTCTTGATGTCAATTTTTGATTGTGACATGGGCATTAAACGCTCTTCACTTGCTCCTAAACTGCATCTCCTTCCACTAAGCACCAATCCAGTCCATTAATACCAAATCAATTTCTATTTCCTTAGTTACTTCTCTTTGCTATAAAAAAAAAAAATATTGGATATTACATCAGCACCACACACTCATCTACAGGGGTGACTTCACTTGTCACGACGTTGAAACATAGGCCCCTCCTCATTTTCTGAGAGCTAAAGAGTAAGTTTAGTCCCACCAACAAACTACGGAACCTTGAACCCATATATTAAGCGAGAAAATCAAGTATCTAACTATTGAAACCAACACCCGGCAGTTTTGTGTTTCTCTCCCCTTAACTTTGAGTATCGAGCCAGAAGTCCAGGTAGCTAGACCTGTCGGGAGCTATAACCTTGTGCAATCTGCATGTACATATATACACTTTCATTTTATGTGGTGAGCTATTCATGTTACTTCCATACTGCGGATATAATGACGAGTAAGGAGTACAGAGTGAAGAGCTTCGCTGCTAAAATAGCCAGCCTACGCGAAGACCAGAAATCATGGCCACACCAGCAGCTGCCACTCCTACAGTCGTGAGGAGCTTCACTGCTGAAATAGCCAGCCTCCGTGAAGGCATATCTGCATGCTGAAGGTGCTCCAGCTGCAACATGATCAATGAGGAATTCAAGAACACAGATATTAAAAGATATTGCTGCAGAAAATCTATTCCATAACTTCCAGACCCAAAAGAATGAGATAGAAAAGAACAGAAGACCAATCAAAACTTGTTTTGTGTCAGCCAAAAAAAAAAAAAACCAATCAAAAAAGGAGGGTGACCTTT
Organism: Rhododendron ferrugineum; assembly: GCA_025642025.1. NCBI lineage: Eukaryota > Viridiplantae > Streptophyta > Magnoliopsida > Ericales > Ericaceae > Rhododendron > Rhododendron ferrugineum. The sequence continues at coordinate 6,068,483 of JAOTQK010000019.1, forward strand.
ACTTTGATTATAATTTAAAAAAAAACTTGACATTTTAAGAGAAGTTAACCATCCAGTGGTCTTGGAAGCCAAGTAATGGTGTGCATTGGCATAGATTTAAATCACTCCAAAGAAACTTTTAGGAGCTACATGCTGATCTTGTATAACTAGTGAAAAACAAAACATGTGAAAATGGTCTAACCTCAACAGATTGCTTCCAGTACTTCTTTATTCCCTCCAGGTGCCCCTTTCCGACAACTGCAACAATTGAACTGTGCGTACCAGCAACTTCTAATAAAGTTGCTGACATGTACCTGAACATGCAAACAAGGATTCAGGATAACTGGATAACTATACTAATCAAAATCTTAAGACAAGAAACTGAATAGATAAAATAGAAAATGTCACTGTACTTATATGCATTGGGGCTGAGATGGATATTGCGATGATAAGTATCAGAGTAATCATTCTTCAAGAAAGTTCTAAAGCTAGTAGCATCACTTTCAATTACAAGTATCCTCTTCTTTCACTAATTTCTTTTCTTTTTTAAGGAGAAATATAAGGACCGGAAAAGAATGAAAGACGTGGATGATGAGTGGCGAAGAGAGATGAGTTTCTATATATTCAGGGCCCATTGGATTTGTGTTTAGAACCACTTCCATAAGGTGCCACATCCGAGAGTAAAGATTATAAGAGAAATGTATCCCTTTCTCTAGTGCAAATTGGAAACATATATCAAAGAAGCTATGCTGTTACTGGTCTGATATTGCCTATAAAAACTAACTTCTCCTTGAAATCGGGAACACTATACATACAAGCTATACTGTCGGACATTGCTCAGAAAAACATACTAAAACTACACAAATCAGGGCAAGGATGTGCTTGATGCAACTCTGTTGATCTCTCTTTCATAGACGTGTTTGAATTCATGATGGTACCCAACTATATGAAGCATAAGAAAATATCTAAGTGAACCGAGTAGACTTACCTTACTGTTTTTCTGTTCTCTCATTCTCATATGAACTTGAATGAGAAGTATTACCTACCAAAGTTTACCATGAAAAGTCTTCCTGACCTATTGAAATGGACTACGGAGGGACCTTGACAGAATACTTTCTCTTAAAAGTAAAACATCAAAAAGAAAGCGAGAGAACAAGACGAATGCTAGAACAAAATGTTGCCCCAAAACTAAGTGGCAACTAGTACAATACTGTATAAGAAAGCAACATGTACTTACTGATCTCGCTCATGTACAAGGGTTTCCATGAGAGTGGGGAATTG
>JAOTQK010000019.1:6100683-6111452 GCA_025642025.1 Rhododendron ferrugineum
TGGTAAATGTATTTTTGTAAAAGTGGACCTAGTGGTAATTAAGTATTTCATCTCTCCTTAATGAGAATTAAGTGTCATTTTTCAGTACTTAGAGTACTTAGAGGTAATTTTATGAAAAGGGGAGAATTGTTGACATACTCATAAGTTCGCTCAGTCAGCGTCTCAAAAAAGAAACTCTCAAAACACTTGCGTGACTGCGTGTTAGGACATGATTGCTTTATCTGCCTAGATTCTTACATTGCATTTTTGTCAAAAAAATCAATCAATAAAGTAGGTCCTACTTTCAGGGATCAACCCCTCTCTCCAAACCGGTCCTCATCATTCTTGGAAGTTTCTTCGTAGCCAACAATAATAAATAGTCATTCTAAAGAAAACAATAATAAATACTCTCGGAGTCTCGACTTGTTTCTTCATTTTCAATCTTTTGTGACATTTTTCAATTGCTTACGTTTTTTTATGATTTTGACAACTTTGTATGATAGAACTCATCGAGAATTATCAAACAAAATCCAAATCATATATTTTTTGAGATTCAACAATTAATAACTGACACGAACGTCAAAAATAGACAAATAAATTATGACAAAAAAGATTAATAAATATAGTGCCCCTTGTCTTGGATTTATTTTGTAATCCAATGTTTAAGATTATTTTTATTTTTCATTTATTTTTTAAAATGCTTGTTAGTTTTGCATCAAGTCTTTTAAATTATAATGAAAAGAAAAGACCAACACAATTCCTAATAGGCAGATTTTTAGACTAATTTTGTCTTTTTCTGAACTTTTTAAGCTTGATTTATATATTTTCATTCTAATTTCTCTTGTCAAAGTAAAAAAATAAATTTAAGAAAATTATGACATAATTAATGAAAGTTCCTCTAAACTCAAAGTAATCCAAAATAAATCCATTAAGCACAAACTGGGAAAGTGCCCCTCACACTCTGTAGTGTCCCTCTTAACACAAAATGGGAAAATTGTACCAAAAGAAAAACACAAAATTCGAAAAGAGGATTAGAAAGGTCAAAAACCAATCGAATCGTTGTTTGTCAGAGCATTTTAGGAAAAATTTGTGAGAAACTGCATAACATTTATTTGGCAGAACTTTTTTTTATTTTAGGAAACTGCCTAACAAGTACAAAAAAATAGGCCTACGAACACAATATGTATAGCATGATATTTGTAGGCAAGTTAATTTTTAGTACAGTAGCATATTGTCAATCGATCTTTGTTGTACGGCTTAACCATTAAGGCACAATAATTGGTGAATTAAATGTTGTCAAATGAACTTACTGGGGCTAACTCAGTAGGCCAGAACTCTTGCATCTTACTAGGAGGTCAGGAGTTCGAATCTCACACTATCTTTGTATGGGTGTTCTTCCTGTAAGGTGTTCTTCCATTAAGAAGCCCAGTTGACCTGGCTAACTATTGAATAATAACTATTTTTCTTAAATTAAACGAGAAATAGTTAGAGAGATAAATATTAGTAAGAGGTTGGAGTTTATTTTTGAATGTCCATCTCACATATATTTATAAATAGAGCTATTTACAAATAGAGCTGGCCTCCATAATAGTTTACATTAACACACAGACATCACGTCTATAACATAAATCAGCCAAGACACAAGTTTTCAGAGAGCAATACAACTACTGTTCAGGCTCCATTCCTCTTACTAACTTTTTTTGTCCATTTCGTTTCATGTGTATTATACTATCTTTTCTGAATTTTTGTTTGGTTCGTCTAATTATTTTGGATTAATTATTCGTCTTGACGAGAAGAGTCTTAAAAGTACAAAATTGTGACTAAAAATAAAAAAGTTTACTAAATACAAAAAATACCAAATGGCTGTCTTTTTTGTCATAAAGTGTCATCTTATATGAAATTTTTTCCAACATCGACCCACATTTTTATACTTTTTCCAAATCCTCTCTCGTCGAGACGAATGATTAATCCAAAAAATCACGACGGAAAACTCAACAAAAAGTAAAAACATTATTAAAATGAGTAAATTTTAAGACAAAAAATCGAGACGAATGGAAGCCTTGGAGAGAGTCAAAGTTTGTGTGTACAAGAATCATTAAATTACCATGCTCATATGCCAAAATCAAGCAGAATTCCGAGGATAGATTATTAGTTTTGAACTTCTGAAAAGCACATTTATCCGATTGGCATGAGATTTGTGACCATTAAAGTCTGGAAATTTTACTAGTTTTCAATGGTGGTGGCGTCATGGTCTCATAAATAAATACTACTATAAGCATGTACTATGTTATACTAGTATCGATCTCTAGCTTCTGGGATTTGATTCGTGACCACAAAAGTCTTTTTCAATGGGGTAGTGATCTCTAAGAGAGACTCTCTCTCTCTCTCTCTCTCTCTCTCTCTCTCTCTCTCTTTGCGGGGCCAGTAGCTACGCGGTTGTTTTGTGGCAAAAGGGCGAATCCAATCACCCCATAATTTGGACTTCAAAAGCATGGTGGGTCCCCCATCCCCACGTGATGGTGTTCTGCTCTCTCTCTCTCTCTCTCCACTTTCCTCCTCCTCTTCTCCTTCTAGAATATACACCTAAAACCTTCCAGGTTCCAACCAACCTAAGCAATCTCAATCATTCATCCTTTTTAAGTTTTAAACTATCTGTATTTTGTATTTGGTTTGGTAATAAAGATAAAATAACGAATAGAAAAGAAAAGAATAACGGCTTTGGTACGGTATTCTGATCCGCCTTGGGGCGGTCCTCTGTGAGGCTTTTTCAACACACATTTATGTGACTTTAGTATTAAGTATATGAACCCCACATGAATGTGTGATGCATGTATATAAGTGTCCGTCCACACAAATCTAATGGAATGTAACCCGTAACACCAATCTTCACAACAATAACTCCCATGCAGCCATGCTCACAAATTGACAAACATATTTGTGTACACATGTAAAATCAAAATCAAGTAGGTGTAGGGACACAGATGTGCACATGCAGATAACTATATGGGGAATCATATAAATATTTGTTGCAAACAGTGAAATCACTCAATGAGGGGTTGAACCGTTGCCTGCATTTGGGAGGCAAATGACTGAGATAAAAGCATCAGTGTGGTGGCTGATTTGATTGTGGTTGAGAGAGAGAGAGAGAGAGAGAGAGAGAGAGAGAGAAAGAGCGAGAGGGGGGGTAGTGGTGATGGCGGAGGCGCCAGTGGTAGTGGGAGGAGGTGGCGGTTGTGGTAGTCGGAGGTAGCAGCGGAGTTATTCCAAGTTTTACCGTTTGGGTTTGTGAAAGAGGGAGGAAAAGGGAAACGAATTACTCAGCCCAGTAAAAATTTCCGTTTTTGTTTCAGAGTTAAATGCATGAGTATATTTTTTTTCTCCCCAAAACATGACTATCCACATCAGAGTCGAGATTTACCCCTTCTGCACAAAACAACCGTATCAAGGGACAACAGGGTTTTTCCAGTGGTGGTTGGTGGTGGCAGAATGGGTTGCAGCGGCTGTTAGGGTTTCAGTTTAGGGCTAAGGCAGTTATATGTTCTTGGGATGAGAAGGGCCCTGTTGGGTTCATTTCAGATTTTTCTGGGTTTGGGCTTTTGGCCCTTCTGATTTTATCCAACCTTTGGTTGGTTCCCCGTCCCCTCTCCCCGTGTCCTTAGAGGCTTATCCAACCTGTTTTTCCTAGTGAAACCATCGCTCTTTGGTTCCGTTTAATCATTGTAACTTGTTTCAATGATTAATAAAATCTTCATTTCGCCAAGCAAAAAAATCAAGGGACAGCAGGCTTCTCTAGACTCTAGTACCATGCAAAAATATGCTAGGTAGGATCTCATGGCCTGCAGTATGTTCTGTTGTGAAATTTCTGTGTGTTAATGTTTTAACAATGACAGAAAAGAGCAGAGAGACTTACAGCATGAGCCAGGTCATCTATAACCTAGACCTAATTTTGAAGGGACCATAAACTCCAAGCTCACAGCCCCGTGATCGAACCTCGCTGAACCCAGAATATCCCCTCACCTACAAAGAACACATGCCATGGGATCTGACAACTTTTACCTTTCCAACAGCACCACAAAAAAGATCGAAATTACCCATTAATGGAATATGTTTAAATAGGATGAAATTACACGCAACCATTATATTTACTTTGACAGTCAACGTTGATTGAACGTGAGCTAATCTATCACATAAAGATTGAGAAGAGAGAGCTTCTAGGCTTTGAGACTGCAAACTACCACATGTTGGGTCTCTCATCAGGAAATCAGCATCGGCCATAACCACCTGGACATTAGGGATGAGGGATATTAAACCAAAAGGGGAGAGCAGAAAACTATAATAAGTGGAAAACATGTATGCATTTTACTGTTTTTTTTTCTTTTTGCATCAAACACATCCGAAGAACAGTTCCAACGATGGCGAGCTGAAAATATTAGCAGCAGTTCGTTCCGTCTTGGTAGGCGAAATGTGAAGCTGGTATTTGATGAACCGCTGTAACAAAAAAGAAAAAAAAAAGGAGAAATCCTGATAAGTGGTCAGCTGTATAGGGAAGAAAAGAATGCTGGAAGCGAAATTAAAAAATAAACATTTTCTCCCATGCATTTGACTAGGGTGCAGGTTTGCATAAATTAGCCTTGCACATTTGAACCAAAAAGAACTTGCTGGAAATAAGATGCAAGAAAATAGCAATAAATATGGTAACTCTTTTTTGATAAGTAAATAAATATATGAGAAAGAAGGCATTAAGGGAATGCCACCCATATACAAGAAGAGGCGCAATAAATATGGTAACTCATATTAGACAACTTTCTTGTATTTTATTTCTCCTCAGCACGCTTGTTTTCTCTAGAGTTAAGTATCCCTTCTTCTTTTTTCTAGGAACCAAAAGCCTAGTTTAGGTGAAAAAATCTTCATTTTCTTGTATTATCCACAACTCTTGATAGACAAACACACCGAAAGTTAGTTTTTTCCCCTCTCATCTACCATGGTTGTTCTCCTGCTAATAATAGAACTCCCTTATCCAAAAACTATAGTAATACAAACATACATTGTGCATCTTGCACAATATGTGTTTTGATATCTTTAAACAAGTAGAAATTTACCGCGAGCTGAAAAATGATATCAGGATTCGTGTCAATATGCCAATCTGGCTCTAGTTGCCGAACGAAAGATGTCCGTCCATTTTCTGTGCTACAAAAGAGAACCTGCACCATGATTGCATTGAAATAAGAAATACATGGCACATAAATGAAGAAAGAAAAATATGAAGGTACAACATGAAGAGAATAACTGAGCAAAGTAATCAATAGGAGAACCTCAATCTCACAATTCACCCTCTCTTTTTTTTTCAGCAAAGATTTCATTCATCACAAGGATTAAAAAAAAAGAAAAAGGAAACCAGTACAATAAGAAGAGAACTGCATTGAGAGAGCCCACAATTCACACTTAGAACCGTTAAATAATGAAAAACAGGAAACTTAGCTAGAGATACTTTCCCTACCCGAAAAAAGTTTACTAATACTTCAGTCATAGTATCTCAAGTACTACCAGCAATGCAAACATTAATTACCTTATCTTTGACCAAGCCGCCAGATGTAAATACCCCAGCATCTTCTAAAGCTGAGAGAACCTTTTTCTGCATAAAAGTATATAATATTTATCCATGAGTCTGAAGAAAACAGGTCTCTTCATTGCAATTGACAAGTACCACTAGCTCAATAAAATGCTTCTCGGCTTAAAAAAGGTGTTTTATGGAGGCACTAATGGTTTATGGAGAACCAAAAACTAAGCTGCCAGAAGGCAACAATCATCATACGAAAACAAGCCCAGTCTACTAACAAGCATCCAGAAATATATCCAATTGATGTAACTACAATACAATTGTCGAAGGTACTTAAAAACGACATTTTGAATAAGAAAGTCTACTGGAAATAATGAAACTCGAGACGCTAAGGGAACACACAAAAAGAGAGCAAAAACACTATTTCTCTTTACTATACAGGTTAGGAGCAAAAACCACTATAAATGAGTGAATTCCCCAAAACAGTATCACATGACTTGTATGTTCCAAGCTGAAGATACACAACTAAGGAGAAAATTAATTATTTCTCTATTTTACCTGACAGGTAAGGAGAAAAATACCAATATGATTGTGTGAATTGCCATATACAGGATCAAATAACTTGTACGTACCAACAATTTCAAATCCATTGCTTCATTCTTCAAACCCTCATCCAAATTCAATATATTTAGGACCTATTTGGGCTCATGCTTGCAACAAAGAGTAAAATGAGAACTATCGTGGATAACATGTTTATTGTGGGCTTCTCTGAGAACTGTATTCAATATAATGTCCTAAACAGGCTGTTTCAGGATAGCTTTCTGCCTATAGGCTATAACAACAGTTTTTTGAAATGTCGTTTTAGTCTCTTCGGAATTTTTAAAAACAAATTACCAAACATAGAAGTATTGAACTGAAAACAAAAGGTAAGACTACTATTCAACAAAAGAAACGTGAGGGTGTTAAAGGCATACATCAGTTGCATCCAACAACTTCACAACTGATTATTAGGATACTGCCACTATTGTTTAGTCCCTCATCCTTTTTTCCCCCCCATCAGTTCTACGCTAAAAAAAAAACCCGAAGGTCAGTCTCCCAGAGGATGAGTCCACTAGATGCAAAAGAACGTGTCATATGAAAGGAACAAGCGGAAATTGAATGAAGCCAATAACTCCTAGCAAAAAATGAACAAGCAGAAAGGTTCCACTCACTTCACTTTCATCATCTGAAACTCTTTCCATGAGATAGAGATCACAGAATTTTGTAATCTCCAGCAGTACTTCCAGTACAGAGAATCTCACAGTCACTTTTGTCTGCACAGAACAAGGAAATTACAACAATAATCCATTTCAGATTGATTTGTTCAAAAAATAGTTCATACAGAACGTTACAAAAATTAGTTGACAGAGACTTTCGCCACCTGAAGCTCCTCTGGACTAGTTTCCTCTAGGACCACACCTAACAACCGGCACGTTACCTACACAAGAGCAAGTTTTTCAAGGAACATAGAAGGGTCAAAATCATAAATTTAGTCAGGTGATAGAAAATCCAAGATTTCATTACGCTTATGCTTTTTTTTTTTTTTTTGATCAGCATTATGCCGATAGACAAATAAAAGACTTTCTCAAGTCAACGATTGAATTGGATTCAGTAACAGGGTACCAAAAAAGATAAATAACACTCCCATTTCTATGGAATTACTAATCAGACAGGAAGAGTCAGGAGCACACAGTGGCTAAGAAGCTAAAATCTTCTGATTTCTTACACATTCATGTGACAATGATGAAGTAAGCAGTTCACTCAAAACAACGAAGTACAGAACATCTTCTATAAATTTTGCACGTATAATAGATGTGAAGAATACAACAAAAATCCAACATAGGGCATATGCACCAGGCAATGCTGAAGTGCCTAGACAAATTACCTTCCTTCCTTCACTCAGCTTTTGCCTAACTACTTGTCCTAAAGTCAGCTGCAAAAGAAAAGAATACACAGTGAGCTTAAACCAGTAAGTACAAAGCAATAACAACTCAAAAGTAGATAGAGAAAGATTTAAGTTACCTTTACGGGCTGAAAGAACTCATCAATGACGTTTTGGGCTCTCGAATCTTCTTCGGATGTGCTAACTTCAGAAGATATTATATTTGCATTGGAACGATAGCTTGCACCAGAACTACCAGGTGTAGGAGCTCGCCGTTTAGGTTGTCGTCTTTGAGTTCCACTGCGTGGTCTCCACAGTCTCCAGATAAATATAATTGCAATGGCAAGTCCTGCCAAACCCCCTACCGACCATGAATCCTGCAAGCAACTCCAAAGGTGTAAAAATCCTTAATGCTATAGCAAACACAATCCGATACACACACACACACACACACACACACACATATATATATATATATATATATATATATCAGAAACCAGAACAATTTTCCAGAATGTCTTCCAGATCCAAGGGGAAGGCCCAGGATTGTTCTGCCCTAAGTTAATTGCTAGTTTTGGTTTTCACCCATCATTCACGGCTCCGATTGGAATTCACTTAAACTAAGGGCCAGGACTGTCTTACACATAAGACTACTCAACTTTTTACTGCCCAACAACATGTTGTAGAACTTCATGCACAACTTCCACCAAGCTAAATATAATCTACTTCTCCCTACCTCTTTTTCTCTCACTCTTACCCCACCCCCAAACCAACGTTAATTCCACTAGGATAATCCCCCACCCCCAAACGAAACGCTAATTCCACTCCACCAGCTGTTGTCGTCGCCGATACCAACCACCGGATGACTCTGTCCACCAACTAAATTACAAGGGTGGAGGAGGAGAGGGTTGAGTCCTGGCAGATCTAGAAGATGAGGCCTCATAAGGCATAATGCACAGAATTCGTACAGATCATCATTACCTTTTCTAGATACTGCCATGTCATATTTCAGAAAAAGAAGAAAAAATCAGCATGATAAGTTTCGTCAATTTCTGTTTGTGGTTCCCTCACTTTACATGAGAGCGAATAATTCGACTAGTCAAGACAAGACTAAACAGGGATGGCTCTAACAACATCTTATTGTGACATCACGGGGACTTGGGGAGTATATCCCAAAATAGACAGGTCGTAGAGGAACTTGGGTTGTGTCCAACCAACAAATGTCTCTAGCCTTTGCTACTCTACACCTAGTCAGTACTGTGGTTTCATAATCAGTTGAAACTTCCAACTCCCACCAATTAACAGACTAAGACCATTTACGCACTCAAAAAATTCAAGTCATAAATCCCTGAATAGGGCACAAGAGCAGCTATTGATAGCAAAGCCAGATGTCTTCTCCTGCTTCTTTAAAATCAAGATCCTCTTCCCAATAGGAAAAGGAAAATGCTGGCTAAGGTTAAGGAAATACATCCAATCCAACCAGTGCCAATGACTTTAACAACACAAAAGGGTAGCAAAACTACAGAAAGATGAGAGGTTTTCAGCACCGCAATGCTGAGAGGACTACAGGTCCGTGGTGGAGCCACCAAGTGACCAGGCGTGCCCCTCCCAAAGTTTTCAGAAATTGTAGGTTGGCCCTATGATTATGTAAAATGCTCTCGCATTTGTCTTTCTAAAATTTCAAAAGTGTCCCTTGAATCTTTTGGAGCCCCTCTTTGTTTTCACCACTTCTATTATATCCCGCATTTCGTCCTTCTAAGTTTTTCTTTACTGAGATATCCCCTCCCCTTTCATATTCTTTCTCCGTTTTCCCTAATCTCATCCTTTATAACTCTCATCTGTAACCATAGCTTACCACGGGCAGCACTACTACTCCACTGGTCATTGTGGTGTTGCTCATTAGACCTCTCATAATTCTTCTCGCTGTATACGAAACTGATGACATTTTGTGCAATCATACTCCATCAGGTCCAATAAGGGGAACCGACTTTTGGCTTTAAACTTGTTTCGCACTACGTTTTCTAGGTCCGCTCCAACCCCGTTCCCCGCGGAAACTAAGAAGGGTTCTTTTTTTCCCCTTCTTCTTCTATTCAAATGAGTGTATCACAATAAAGTACCAGAGTAGACCAGATTACTGTTCAAACAATTCATTTCGTTCCTGATTTTTTGAAACTTTACAAAAAAATGTGCTCTCTTCAAATAAATAAAACAACCCTTACACTAAGTTTCAAAAATAGTCAGCCACACGAATTTTCAAGAAGTGACTGTTGCTATTACAGAACTAAACAGAACAAATGCTCTCTTTTATTTTTATTACTCAGGTGTCCAGGCAAGTTTACGCGCACCTCGACTAATCCTGGGGCATCAGAGCACAAATTTCAACTCTAATTTTCACTAATTTTCTTCCAGTCGTCAACAACACTAAAAGCACCAATTTCCCATCGCTATATCAAACAAATCGCCGAAACAGAAAAGCGATATTTATACGAAAATTACGGAAAACTGTACGCAGGTACGTACACCTATACGTATACGAATGTGTAATCTGAAACAATAGGTTAGAAAGAAGGGAAAGGAACGAGGTACGAACGAGATTTTTGAAGAGATCGGACAGCCTGAGAGTGAGGTAAGCCCCAAATCTCTTGATCAGCTGTACTAGGTCTTCCTTGGAGTAACCGGCCATGGCTCGGGCACGGGATACGAAGATCGTCAAACCCTCGTGTCGTCCATTGCAGCTTCTAGACAGAGAAACTTGGGCATCGTGTTCTCAGATTTTGCCAGAGAGACAGAGAGACAGAGAGAGAGAGAGAGAGAGGGTATATCTGGGTTTTTGTTTAAGGCTGTGTTTGGGATGTTCGAATAACTGGGGTTTTCCTGCTGTATGTGGATGTGTATGCCTGTATCGTATCAATACAGCATTCTAGGAAATCAACGGCTAAAAAGTAGTACTAGCACTTTTAGCAGAAACTGAGCCTTAAAGAGGTGGTTTAGATAAATAATTTATTTGGATTATGTTTTTGTTCTTATTAAAAAAAAAATCACATTTTTTTAGTTTTTCCTCAACTTTTTTTGTAAATTATTGTTTTGTCATGATGAGAGAAATTTTAAGGCCCCGTTCCGGAAATCTTCTTAAAAAATAAGTACTTATTATTTCATCAACTTCTTATTCCATCTTCTTATTTTTCTTAAACAAAAAGTTTCTTCCACATTTTTAAACTCAAATATAACATAAATGAAAAAAAAAAAAAAATTTTTTTTGCACCGTATTAAAGATCTCAATGAGATCTATCAAATAAGATCCATAGTGGTAGG
>JAOTQK010000019.1:6112853-6161686 GCA_025642025.1 Rhododendron ferrugineum
ATTTTTTACAGGGCCCCATAAAATAATATTCAAAAATTTATGGATATTTTTCTAGATTTTTTTGGGACCCGAAATGGAGCCAAACGCGTTTGTCTCTGCGTGGTTCTCTGCGAATTGTCTCTGCGGATAGCAAGTCTCTTCAGTTTTCATAGCCCAAGGTTTGAACTACAACTACAAGCAAACAAAACCCCAAGAAATTCCAGTCCGCCCGGCTTTTGACCCGCTAGCCCGTCAATTGAGCTAACCAGTGGGCAGCTTGGGTAGTGACTTTGCGGGCTGGGTCGGCACATCCCGGCCTGCTGATGACCCTTAATTTGTGCGTGTGTGTGAGCATAAGCGTGAAAATGTTTTTAAATTACATGTCATATTACTAAAATCTACGAGAACGAAAATTGAAAGCGCAAACGCAGTACAATGATTGAGAGCAGGTGTGTGGTGCGTGGTTGGGCCGAACAATTATGGAACCCCATTTTGTAGTACGCTACACGGTTGTGTCACGTGGCAGAACTAATAGAGTATGAGGTGCCATGCGCCCGACCCGTATTCTCACAAGCTGCCAAGCACTATGCTGCGGTATGCTGTATGATTGTGCCACGTGGCACGACTAGACCGGTGCCACGTGGCTGGACCGTTGTACCGAACCGACACGTTTCCGCCTTTGCCACCGTGCCACGGCCGAACCATGACTGGTACGGTGGTACCACAGTGACCAAAAAAAAACCAGTAGTAATTTTTCTCTTCAACAGAAAACTTAAAATACCACCGTACTTGAATGTTGTTGAAACTTGAAACCATGAATCCAAGTTAAGTTCTTGAAAAAGAGAACTTTTTGGGTGTCAATAGTACCCCTTCAGCAATCTAAATTTTAGAGAGAGAAAAAGATGAGAGAGAGTAGTGGGGTAAGAGAAGAGAGAGTAAATAAATCTGGACCATCCAAAGCACATTTGGATAATCCCTCCGACGGGTATCGACACTTTTTCGTAATTTAATTTAGCACGTGGGGTTTGATGAGATTACCATTTTTCAAACCAGTGAGCGAGTATTAAGGAGGGTGTGACCAATTGACCAATACCAGATCTCTTCCTTCACCTCCACGTTGCCACGTGGCACAAACCCAATGCCTCAATAAATCTTGCACAGGCCGTTCAAAAAACTAAAAATAAATTTTGCAGAGTCACAACCTACCTGAAACTCTCTCTCCCACCAGTGTCTCGGCCCACAAAAACAATCCACCTCTAGATCCCTCTTGCTCCCTGTAATGACTTATTGGTTTCTGGATCCTGACTAATCTTTATTTGCCTCCTTCTGTATCCAACCTGAGTCACATGATTCGTAAGAGTGAGGATTGAGAGCGCAAGTTGGAGCGCTGAGCATTTACCGATTTACGTGACCAAGATACCAAAAATCCCCTTAGAACAGTTTTTTTTTGTACTTCCATAAAACTCACATTGTGATCAATTTCGAAACTTATTTTCAAGAAACGTCTCGCGGAAGACCCCGTTGCTCACCGAAAACCGATTATTTTCAAACTCTTGAGAAGCATTTCCGAAAATAACTAATATATGAAGATGACTGAGTAATTACATTTTCCAAGCAGTTTCTGATTAAAGTTGTTCTGAAAGAGTACTTCTGAAAACAGAAACCAAGAAGGCCTGCAGTTTTATCCATCCATTCAGTACAATTCAAATAACACTATGCTGATTCCTTCTTTGTTTTATTGAGTTCCACCTTCATCTTGATCCTGATCTACTTGCCAACAGAAAGGGTTTGATCTCGATTTGTTGCTTTTAAAGGTCGTAGTAAAAGGGTGGCTGCTGTTCTAGGGACGAAAACAATAAACCGGTATTCCCGAAGCAAGTTTCAAGTTAGTTATGTTAGCTGAAGGAGGAGCAAATTAATTAGGCCATATGGAACCTTTGTGTGAGTTTTGTTGGGTGTTGAGGGCAGTTGTTTACTGCAAATCTGATTCCGCCAGACTTTGCTTGAACTGTGATAACTGTGTGCACTCTTCTAATCACTTGTCTCGTAGGCATAACCGTTCACTCATATGCGACAAGTGCAATTCACACCCTGCAAATGTCCGCTGTGTTCTTCACAAAATGTCGCTGTGTCAGAATTGCGACTGTAACGGAAATGGATGCTCAGGGCCGGGGCATTTGCGCCAGGCATTGAGTTCTTATTCGGGATGTCCTTCGTTGGGTGAATTTTCGAAGATTTGGTCTTCTGTTCTTAATGGGCCGCCTCATTTTGACGGTTTCGATCCGTTGAGTATGCCTTTGAATGAGAATTGTGTCAATCTGTGTTTGGAGCAAAGAAGCAATGAGGGGTCGGTTGGATTGGTAACAAGCAAGTTGAATGAGCTAGAGCCTTGTGCCAAACTTGAAACTTTGATTTATCCATCTCTTGTTATTCCAAACAATGCCGATTACTTACACCCGAACAATAGAGACCAACCACTTCTGTTTCCCAGAGGATCAAACCTGCCAAAGGTGATTTCTCTTATTATTTTTGCTACTCTTTTTTCTTGTCATGGTAAAGCTATGGGGGTTTATATCATGTTAAATGTTGGAAGAGATGATTATCATAGCTCTATCATTGGTTTGTTGCTACGCAAGAATCATATAGTGGCAATATGTAATGGCAATGAACATAACGGTGCAAAAACGCCCTTTGATAGAACATTTAACTTGTGATCTAAGACGTCGGATATATTAGTGATCACAATGTGGAAACTTAATTTCCAGAATCTTAAGTCTGCCTTATTTCCCTTCTATCTGCAGCAGGGCTATTCCTGTTACAAGAATCTTGAACTCAATGAGGGTGAAGATCTCAACGCGTATGACGTTGCATTCAACCTTGAGAGATGTGATGAGATATTTGATTCTTCGCAAGGTCATTCTAGATATAACCTTGAGGACGGAGGAATAGATAGCCAACTAAAGGAGAAAAACGTGTCTGATACTGAATCCAATGGTTATGTCCAAAATATCGTAGAGGTATACCATGAACTTGGTTTATGCTCTTCCTTTTGAGTTCTTTATAGATGCAACATCTGAATCCGTCTTTCTTAGCCGGTCGTTTCTTTGCTGATTCCCAGTTTCAACTATTTCATATGCTCTTTTAGAGATCTCAATTTTGCATTTAACAAAGAACAATCACAATAGAAATAAGTAACCGTCGTTAACAACCAAAGATTGGGTTTTTCTACTTAAACAAGCTTTATTGTGTTGTGACTCCTATATCGTCATCTTCACTCGAAATGAATAACAACATGCGTACGTATGTATGTGTGACCATTAAACTTGTGGATTTCGTTAGGCATCATTTTCAGGACAACCAGAGGGCATGGCTTTGCAATCTGCAGCTGTTGCTGGGTCAGCTAATCTTATGCAGGCTATGGGCGGAAGTGGTAATCGGATGCTTATTAACAGCTGCAACAGAAATTTCAACTGGGGTTTTCCAACGGGACAAATTCCTCCAAGCATATCACTTTCACCATCCAACCTTACGGGTGAAAGCAGCGCTGCAGATAATCAGGACTGTGATTTATCTCCCGGGTTTATGACTACTGAACCACCATGGGAGTCCAATTCAGAAATCAGCAACCAACAAGCAAGGGACAAAGCTAAGTTGAGATATAACGAAAAGAAGAAAACGAGAATGTATGTGGTTCAACTTTTGATCTCTAGGATCTGCAAAATTGTTGTTTGTAGCTTATCTAAAGCATTCATGTGGTTTTCCAAGAGAATTGAGGGTTCTTTGCTCTTTTGCTAGTCGCTGCATTTTACTTTCTGGACATGGTGATGAAGTCTCTATTGCTTTCAAGTTCGTATGCGACTACGGACATAATGTTTTCACCTTTGTGGTCTGCAGGTTTAGCAAACAAATAAGATATGCATCCCGCAAAGCCAGAGCTGATACACGAAAGCGAGTGAAAGGTAGATTCACGAAGGCTGGTGAAGCATAACTAAGATCCTCTTATAACAAAGAACTTCTGAGCCAGATCATCTGCTTCGGTCCCTTGCACATCAGACCTGATTCAAAAAGGTACTTAAAAAGCTACTCACCTGCGAAATTGAGAGCTAATCGAACACTAGTAGTACTCGTGAGACTATGGAGATGCAGAAGCAGTTGGACATGGATTGGCACAACGAAATAAAATGATCCATAACGGAAAATGCAAGAAATTCCAAATGCTCCCTAAAGGAGGTTTCATGTTAATAAAGTCCTTCTGTACTTGTTGAGAGAATTACTGGTTAATTCAACTAATGAAATGCTACGCGATGGAAAGAATGCTTTTGAAAAAGCCGTACAAATAACATCCTGTCGACTAGAGTATGAGTACTATTACCTCCATTGTCAATTTTCTTCTTGACATATGATCTCTATATCTTCATGGCCTTGACAGGTCTAATATTTCTCTCTGACATCAGAAAGCCATTCTTCGAATCCAGACTCAAAAAATAATCTTGAAGACGATACAATCTTTAGCCTCCCCCTCCTCCCATCCGCGCATTCACATTCGACACATCTCCAATAGTATGTATAACAAGCACAAATACTAATTTTGATGCCAATTATTCTCAAATTAACCTCGTCTCATCTTTACAACGGCAGATCTCATTGCTGGGTAGCCTCTTTGATTTGACCAGTGATGATCATTAGAGAACCAGATGACATCCATAGAATGAAGTCTCTACAGCCTGGTTAATCATTCTGTTTAGCCATGAACTGTATTTTCTTACAGGTAAAATTGTCTTCAATCTCATTTCCTCTCTGATCTTGTGTTTAACTCCAGGGGCTTCAAATAACACTCTAATATTTGCAATTACTGGTTCCAAAAACTTTTTTCCAAGTTGCTTTGTTTCTATACCCCCTAACTGTGCATTCACTTGTCAGTCCTGTACTGGTAGGAGTCACAAATACTTCTTTGACGTAACAAGTATTCATGACCGCTCAATTTACCATCTGCTTGAGCGGTCATGAATACTTCAACATAACAAGTCTGTTTTCAAGGGGTTAAAATACAGCCGATTGAGTTTTATGTCGTGGGTTAGAACCCGATCGAGGGCAACCACTTTCATATTAATATGGCCAAATATCAGTTTTGTACTCAGTCTACCCTTCCCAACCCAGTAATGATGATCAAACCGTGCATATCTTATGACATATTCCTTTGGAATGGGTTGGGAAACTGTTACAATCACCATCACCATGCCTGCAAGGATTACTTGGAATAAGGTTATGCTACTTCAGCATGGAAAGAGAACACTATCAACTTGCCATCTTGATCCAAACATCGTATGAGTGCACGGATATTTATGCGGTACGCTGATAATTGCTGCTTAATATCTTAAATCTTAATCTGTGTGGTCCAATAATCAAATAAGGGAAATAATAAGCAGAAACAAAATACTAGAGTTTTAATTACACCAAGATCATAGTAATCAAACGATCGACGTTTGATTACTATGATCCCGAAACTCAGAATTTTCCAATTAGAGTAGGTCACATATGATGATAATCTATAATCAACCCCTTTCAAAATCTCTCAAAGCCTTTAAATTTCATCATTAACAGACTAACCTTAAAACCTTAGCTCAGTCTCAGACATAACAAACTGAGTATCAGTTTGTCTAACTAGGTAATCAAACATCCAGTACTATGACATTATGAACGAATTCGGAAGAGGAAAAAACACTCAAAGAAACAGTTCCAGTGTCTTCGAGCACTTTGTTTCGACATTTGAGTCACACCGGCTTCTTCCCTCTCCCCAACTCACGGCGCCCGGAAGCAGCAACTTGAATGAAGCGCCGACGATATAACGTTGCGTAAGGCCTTGGCATGTGCTGCAAAGCAAGCACCTGATATGCCTTTGTGCTAAGAAATTAGCCCCGTGTACCCATTTGTCACATTTTTTGCATAGAAACGCGTTATCTGCTTGGCAGAACAACGAGGCCGGTGAACGGCAGAGCTCGCAAGCCACCGGGCAGGCTGGAACTGCTTCTTTTACAACCTCCTCCAACCGCCTGAGACGGCCTTGGGTTTCCTCTTCTTCTATTCCTCTGCACATATTTTTTTCAGATGTAAAAATGCCAAGAAGCTGAAGTAGCCTTTTATAACAATGTTGGGTCTGGTTATCTTTAACATGCAGTACATGAAGGATATATTGTGCCCTTAACTTTGCATGTAATGACAGGAATGCCACTTGATGACACCTTGTCACTCTGTTCTCTCCCACTCAAAAAGGACATGTTTTGAGAGTTAACTTTCCAATTACCATGTGCAAGATTTCTTGTATTGGGTTTGTTTTAAAAAACCATCTTATTGCCATATACTATCTGATATTTACACGATTTCTGGTGGGAAAGGTACTGAATGGTTACCTATTTTATGGTGGTTTGTTTAAATGAAATTTGCTAACCCTGAGTAGGTTTGATGTCATTTTTTGTCCACCCCAAGAACGATGATGTTTCGTTTTTCCTAGCCTATTAGTGGTTAGTAAGTTACAACAGTATGCCGTTGTTTCTCAATCAATTCAAACCCGAGACCTCTCCTGCATGCGCTAAGGCTCCATGGCCACTTGGGCTACCTCCTCGCCCCAAGGAAGTTAACTCTTGAGGTGGGTTAAATTAAATTCATTGAACAAAAGAGGGTAATGAGTAATTTAGGACCATACAATCTTGATCATCTAATTTTGACTAAACAAAGAAACATAACCATCCCTTTGAGTGAACTGTAAGCTTGAAGGAATGTTAAACCGTTGATTTTTCTGGGTGAGTGGTTGCCTAGTCAATTTTTTGGTTACTAGAGGAGGAAGACACTTCTATGGCCTAGAATTAAAGCCTCCTTATTTGGGACCCACTCTCTACTGTAGGCTAGAGTGACAACTTGGGGGTGAGAACCCGAGGGATTTGCTCCCTCTTAAGATTTTAAAATCGGTTTTCTTTTCATCAATTTTTGAAGTCATTTCACCCTCTTGGGTAAACATGTGAAATGATTGTATGAATTAGTTTGAGTTGCGTGCAATGTGGTCGGAACACTTGCATTACCACAAAAAAAGAAAAGAAAACCTTGGGGGATGAGATGTTATTTGACTCCATGCGTAGAAACTTAGATGTCAATAGGACCTGTTCTGCTTTTGGTTCTTAAAAAATAGTAGGCTTACTGAAATAAAAAATATGCAATATGGATCTTGTTTGATAAATTTCGATGAGATCTATCAAACCTTGCAAAAAAATAAAAAAAATATTTTTGTAAGTCCATTATTTTTAAACTTGAAAATAGATCCTTATTTTTTAATACTTGAGAAAGCGGAACGAGGTAGAAGGTTGGTGGTATTCCAGTTTTCAAAATAAGTACTTATTTTTTAAGAAGACAATTTCAAGCTCAAAAATCATGTGTTTACGCAAATAATTTTTCTAGCAATATAGATTTTGTTTAATACAGTAGATCTCATTGAGATATTTTAAACGGTGCAAAGCAATCAAAAAATTATTTTTTATTTTCATTATATTTGAGTTTGAAAATGTAAAATAAATACTTATTTTTTAAGAAGGGAACGTGGGAACACCTTAGCCTCAATTCATGAATGGCAAGTGTAGAGCAGAGCGCTAAATCAATGTCTTTGTCCACCTACAGAGAGATATTACATTGTCAAATCGGTGCCCAATTGTGTGGTTGATGAGACTTGAAAGTCTCTCCAGTTTCTATGTGCCTACCCAATGGTGACCTCTGTTCCAACTTTTCCATCACATCTGTGAAGCGCAACGTCTGAAGTTCCGAGGGCACCTTTGTTTGTCACATGAATGAAGGTGATCGGCACATAAGTTTCATGCGGACTGTTTATTCCCGGGGTTGCATAATAATTTGATAATGGAATAGTTTGGCATGATAGGACGTTGTCGATTCCTTTGTTATGTATTTGTTGTTGTATTCTTCTTGTACAAATCTATTTCGTTCATGTATCCGTCGATGTTCGATCAAAAATCAGTTTTCACGTGAAAGACCAAAACTAGACGAGATGCACAGAAGCCGAAACTGGACCGGACATCTACAAGAAAACTGGACCGGAGATCTGTCCTCTGCACCTATCTCGAGAATATAATCATGTTGTTACCTCTTTATCTTGTTGGACAACCATACGTGTCCCTAGAAGTGTTTTGGACAACCAAACGTGTCCTAAAAGCTAAATCTAACGAACGAATGGCTGAGTGAGAACTTGTACTTGTGGATTTCCCTCCACCCATTATGTGGATAAATTTTTGGGTGCCAGATGACTATATCCCACGTGATGTCCGCTCGGCACTCCCGAATCGTCCAATGCACTTTTGAACTGCTTAGATTGGAACCTTCTCTCCTCTCACCCCTTCTCTTTCCCATAAACAATGGTTTCTTTCCCCCCTATTCTTCAGACGTGTGATCGAAAAAGCATTATCTCGGGGGTGTTGTGATGTTAATGCATGTGGTACTCACACTCATTTAGGCCTCGTTATGCCAACGAAAATGAGTAGTTATTTCTTGAATTAAAAATAATGTATTATGAGAGAATAATATGTCTCGTAAAACATAAAATAAGTACTAATTAAAAAGTACTTCCTCCGTCTCAAAATACTTGTCCGGTCCGCAAAACGAAGTGTTAAAAATAATACAATTTTTGTAAGAAAAAATCAAAAGTTTTTTAACAACTTACTAGATATCAATGAGTATTTTTAATTTGTGAAAAAAGTTAGAATTTTTTCAAGAAAAAATTGCATTATTTTTAACACTCTGTTTTGCGGACCGGACAAACATTTTGGGACGGAGGGAGTAGGAACTTAAGCGGGAATGGGGCCTTACGGCGACGAATTACTTGATAGGAACTTTATCATTCATTTTTATTGCGTGATTG
This sequence comes from Rhododendron ferrugineum, assembly GCA_025642025.1. Classification (NCBI taxonomy): domain Eukaryota; kingdom Viridiplantae; phylum Streptophyta; class Magnoliopsida; order Ericales; family Ericaceae; genus Rhododendron; species Rhododendron ferrugineum. The sequence continues at coordinate 6,121,744 of JAOTQK010000019.1, forward strand.
AGAGACAATAAATGAGTGACCCACAAAATGTGGTGTCGATCTGAAGTCCGAGAGTACCCCATAATCGGCCTTATCTGGGTGGTTGATTCGAAGAGAATATTCCACGTTTGCTGGTAAACGTCACCACATCCTCCAGAGCCACACGATACCGTCGCATCAGAAGGTAGGCCCAACTCTATGCTCTTGAGTTTGTGCAAGCTGGCATTGCACGAATTAAACGTTGTTCATTTTCCTGTGGGCATACGCAGTTGCACGTGTCACGCGAGTTACGAAACAAGAAGTTGTAGATTTACCGCTCCCACGTGTTGGCCAAACAACCGAACTTTTTAAGTGTGTGGTTCTCCTTTTTGAGTGGTCGCGGTTTTAAATCTCCTTCCAGTAGTAGTCTTGTAAACCGTACGTTGTGCGAGAGAGGCTAGCTATATTCTGCTTACAGAAATGCTAGTGGTACAGCAGCTGGGGCACAGATAACGCGTTTGAGCCCGTCTCGGGTTTAATGAAGATAATTGGAGTTATTCAGTTTGTTTAATATGTTTTGCTTAAGGTTTCTATAAAAAATCAGTTTCATCCGACATCGATAAGGGCGTTTACAAAGCACCCAAAATCAGTTCAGAAATTAAACAAAATGAGCGATTTCGATTATCTTTGTTGGACCCGAAACGGGCTCAAACGCGGATTGTACACACTGTCTGTGTCCCAACTGCTGTACTAGTAGCAGCACTCTTCTGATTATCCTTTGGTTTGGGGGGGAAACCTATGGTTGACTTTCAGAATTTGGAGGGAGTTTGGAGTCTCTATGATTACACCCAGGGAGGCAGCAATGCCGGCGGCCAGCCACACCCTCCTCCAACCTATAAGATGAGGAAAAAAGAAACAGAAACAGTGGCATATCAGCATTCGGTGGTGCTACAACTTGAACATCTTGAGTGTTTTTCTCAGCCATCTACCTAGATAAAAACTGAGTCATCCGTTGCCGAGCATGGACGGCTCGGACAAGGACCCATGTTGTCCTTTAGGGGAGGACAACAGGAACCTCGGGTTATGTTTTTACGAAGAGGTTCGGGATTTGAGCTTATAGAAAAGCATCGAACACCCGTTTTTTGCTCACATAACCTGCTGAACAATTTTTTTATTTATTTACCAATACAAACTGCATTTCTTTGTTCTCAAAAGAAGGAAAAGATAGTAGAAATCACCAAATGTGTGGGAAAAAGAAAACACCAAATGTGTGGCACTATTCCTTTAATAACCTAACAAAAATGTGAACCCATGAAAGGACCCTTACTCTGAGCCAGATATCTTGGTTTCCATTCAGTTTTCGTTATAAATTTTCAGTAGGCAGAAAAGATGCAATACCTACATTAATATCCGAAAAGGAAGAAGAAAACCTAGAGATCATAGAGAGAAACAAACCTAGTGACAAAATTCTAACAACGCTAGTGCATAAACTTGAGGGTTATATATCTGCAGAAAAACAAGTCACGTATGACTCTCGGACAAGGAGTTCCCTCTGCGGGAACGTCCACAATAGATCGAATGCGCTGTCCTGCCTGTCCATGACGCATGTATTTCCAGCTTGTACCTACAGCACCATAACATTCAGCACCGAGTCCGGTTTGTTTCATGTACTGAACTTGTACTAACGCATAAGATGCAAGGTGGTATATCATCGATGATGACGACACAGGCAAGGGCGAAGGGACACGGTCGAAAGCTTGGTCAAGTGAAGTTGGAAAAATATCTTCAAAAAGCATATTCACTTCCGATATTTTGCAGATTGGACCCCACATAAATCTAAATTTTACCCAAAAAAGCAAACAAACTAGACATGCCTTCTATGTATTTGAGCCCGCTGACCACATATGAGCCTTGGACACAGGATTGGTTTTCCAAGCACCTAGAATAGAAACCTCACGTATGTTACATGAAATCAACAGCACACAAATGCGTATCAGTTCCTAAACATCGATTTTTCAGCTAATCAAGTTTTCCCATCTTCAAGAAACCCAATACAGAGACAATGCAACAAATAAACAATCTTGTGGGAAAGGAAAAGTGCACCAACCATTTCCTACTCCCACTTAAGCAACTGGAGGATGGAGCACATGATCCTGAGAAGTGTCACGTACAGAGGGCGGTATGTATTGCCACATGGCAACGCCAGGGTAACTGATGAAAGGCATCAACTTGTTATCAGCAGCTTGCCCTTGAGCACCATATCCAGCTGGCATGGCGGTAGAGGGATGAGGCAGGAAGCCTGGTTGTGCAGTCATGGCTTTAACTTGTTGCTCCACCTTCTCCTTTTCTTCCTTCAACCTCTGCTTCTCAATGCGAAGCTCATTCTTCTCAGCCTGAAAAAAATATCGTATTTAAACCCAACAAACCTCATGTTCTGAGTTGTCTCGAGTTAAATCCTGATTATGTTTTAATCCCTTTGCACACAACTCGATTAGTGGTCCCACCCGTTAGGTATTATCAGGTGGTTCTCTTACTTGATTTGCCATGTAGAGTTTTCACACATACGAGGGGTATTTGGAGGCTCTAGGATTCATGTGAGAGTTGTGGACATAGCCAACTCATTTTGTTCTTCTCTGTCATCGTGAGGTTCCTATGCTGGTCTTCGGCTCTTTGCTCATTGAAGTCGGCTTTACGCCAAACCATGTGTATTGTTGGTGCTCAATATCTTGATTGATCTGTTTTCTGTTTCTTTTTCGTATTCCGTGATAAACATCATACTCCAATTATGTAAAGTAAAATCCACGGTCAGTCAGATCCAGGAGAAAATAAAATGAGATGCTTATGTATGTATGATTTGTATGTAGAAGACATGTGCCCCTGTAAAATATGAAGAATGAACCCAAAGTTAATAACCTCACCTTCAATTCTTTGATCCTCTCTTGGATTTCCTCATTTGACTCCCTTAGCTTCTGGGCTTCACTTCGCAGCTGAGTCACTATTCGAACAGCATCACTCAGAATTGCAGCCTTGTCTGTTTTTGGCGGCCTTCCGGGCTCCAGGACAGAGCCCAATTCCAGGAACCTTAAAAAATCATCCCAAACTTATCAGTGTGAGACTTAATTGATTGGGAACAACGAGAGAAGAGAGGATAGCAGCATGCCTCTCGGTCAACTTATCCCTCCGTAGTTTTTCTCGACATGCTTTAGAGCCAGACGCATTGCACGATCCAGACTTTGACCTGAATAAGCAATTGCACAAAAATTGTTGGAAAAAAATTCTAGTGGACAAAAGCACCAAAGGAGAGTGGTGATGATTGAGTTGCTTAAAATGCCAAAAGAAAACGTCCACAACCAATTACTGCCAAGTGCCGAGCTTTAATTCTAACCTAAATTCCATATAAAAGAAATAAGCTTATGTTTTCTGCGTCTTTGCTTTGCATTTCTTCCTTTTTGCCTAGTTGTCTTGGCTTTTTTTTTTTTTTTTGAGCACCTCAGCACTGTCGGATTGTTTGAATTCTGAACTGAGTAATCATAGCAACAAAAACCATCATTCCAAGCAATTAAGCTACCAAGGAAAAAATTGCATTTAAATTTTTATAGTTGAGTTACCATGGAACTAAACCAATGCTTGCAAAAAAGGGCTGAGCAGCTTCAGAATCTGGCATTCAAAATCCTTTCTTGCCTATGGATTTGATCAGATGCTTGCTTTTACACAATAAAATAACCAAACTCCGTATGTACACTCACCAGTTGAGCACTACCTCTCACACCAAGCAGCAAGCTAGCGTAGGCAATAGTGACCAAAAACATTACCCGTTCTAATTTCATGCTCAGGTATGTCAATGGTCAAGTATTCTAGTCCTGTAAGACTCAAACTTTCCCAGCCAGAAAAGAATTCCAACATAAGTGAGATTGCATTTAGAGTTTAGACACCTGTTGTTTCTCGAGGTTTAGGTATTTCCTCTTTGAAATCTTAGGTTCGGACCATCTACTATCTAACAATAGGAATGCCTAAGATTCTTTAGGTAGACAAAGGCAAAAAACACGTGCAGTAAAATAGTTATCACTAAAACCAGCGCACACCAAAATTAGTAGAGAAACGGAAAAAATGCCTGATACTCCTAGAGGGGGGGGGTGGGGGTGTAAGCAACAAGACCTTTTCTTGTCAACGCTAGCAGACGAGAAGAGAAAGCAAGAGAAATTTTCTTACCTTTTTCGGGAGGCACCTTCCTTCTGGCCTTCTGAATCCCCAAAAGAGCAGTCAACTTCCGCACTAGAAACAAAAGACCGATCAGGGCATCGCCGATAATTACAAAAAGAAAAATTAAATGCTGCTAGTTTGCTTGTATATGAAAGTATTAAACAAGACAGCAAGCCGACAACTATTGTATCACGAGAGTAAATACTTTATATTGCTTCTTCTATTGCGTGGCAGATGCTACTACTCTCAGTCTCATATACTTAGGACAATTTCTTACATAAAATTGATATCAGGTCATAGGAACAGAATTCTGTAGACCAGAAACCTTTCAATGTCCTCAATTAAATTGAAGTGTATTCCAGTTAGCTAAGAATCGGTTAATTCACAACCAAAGCAACAAAACAAAAATAGCCTTCCAAGTTTCTTTAGAGAATGACGATAGTGATGTGATGTTTTGTCTTCTGAAAAAAAAAAAATGGACTTAAAGGATCCAGAAGGATTCATTCCCACCAATCATAAACTTCTTTCTGAAACTCAATAGGCAATGAGGCCAGTCAAGTGATGTTTTTCCCTATCTTCTATCGTAAGCTTCATGCATTGACTCATCTTTGGACCTCAGTGACACGCTTATTAGAAGTTGGGACTTTTCAATCTTCTAGCAAGACTCATTCTTTTTTTTTTTGAAAGGTAGCAAGACTCATTCAATCGATACAAAATTCATCCAAAAATCGAGGGTAATCAACCTTGTTATAAACAAGAAGCAAGAGACCAAACCAATAGCTATCTAGATCCAAAACTGGCTGAAAATTTCTCCACTATGTTCCCTAAGATGCTGGAAAAAGCCAAACAAAGTTTTCCTTTCTATAAAGGCAAATTCTTCATCGAAGATGAAATATCAGTTACGGTCAAACAAGATTACATCTTTTCCAAATAATCAAGTAATAATGGACCTGCAATCCAACATAAGATACTTGGACATTACACTAGGAAAGTCAAGGCATCAAACTAAGAGAGTCGCAAACAAAATGCCTTCAGTTCAGTTGGCATCTCAGATGTCACAGCTTCAACCCTCCGTTTTGTGGGGTCGTTGGCAACATCAATATCAAGCAAGTGGAGTTGAATCTGGAAGTGTCCAGCGGGCTAAGTAGTGATATTCCCTAAAAAAGCTCAGTTATCTTGGTTCTAAGAGAACATTAGTTGTAGGGTAGTGAATGATAGCACTCAACAGTAACACGCATTGAACAAGATTTCCGTGGAAATTATAGCATCCATACCAACCAAAGTGACGAGATGTATTTAAAAATTGACCCAGGGGGATCACAAGGTTCTTAATTTGGAAACCACTTAAGATGAACTAGGGGGACAGGCCAAGGATGACTGAGCCCAAATTTTGGTCCACTAGCGATTGGGTGAGGTGTAAGTTGACAGCAACCCCTCAATCTATAGGTGTGACGGCCACATCGAGAAGACTGTCAGTCATGAGACTAAATTGGACTGACACGACGACCCTTGTGACTGGCGGGGGAGGCTTGAGCCCCCCCCGGGGGGCAAAGAAGAGGACCCAGATGAAACGGTTCGGCGTACTCGATCTCGTTCCGACATGATCCATGACCAGCTCGTCCCTAGTCCTTTTATCCTTGATGAGATCGAGTAATTTAATCCGCCCAAGAGGTTCACATCCCGAAATTCCAAAAGTAAGCTAAAGGGGAGCTTGTTTCATTCCATGCTTGGGTAGTTGGATGTATGTAGCTGCTTCTATACAGTTCACATGGATGGAAATGGATGAGAGAATATTCAATAACATATCGAGACCTTCCTCTCGGGTTTTGTGATCAAATTATCTCTCCAATCAAAGCCCTTCAACTCTGGTCTGAACACTTCTCGTTGAAATTTTTGTTTGCGTTAATGATGGAATATTGCTTATATTTTTAGTCCTTCCTTTTTTATCTTCTGTCGACCAACACGAATGATATAAATTGGTACTGTCAACTAATTCTTCCCATGAAAACAAAAGACCAATATTTCCTTTCTTCAGAGACATCTCCAAACTTTAGTAATCACGCATAGCTTCCAATAATCTTTCAAAACCCACCAAAATAGATCGTCCCGCCATTAGATTCACGAGAAAACCTTAGGGAAAATGACGGCTCAGGACGTGTTTTGATAATTAATACCCAGCAAGAACATGCTAAGAACATTTGTTCATGCTAAAAATGTCCTTGGCAGGTATAAATTATCAAAACACGTCATTAGCCGTCATTTTCCCAAAACCTTATTATGAGCCTATGACAATCAAATAGATAATGAAGAAAAGGAAAGTCTCACTAACTGTATCTAAACAAGAAATGAGCTAGTATTGCAGATAAACATAAACCCAAAAAGCTACTTCCTCCGTAAATATTGATCCTAAATTCTTGAAAAACAGAAAGGGGAAAAAAATATTCTTGAAAAACAAAACAAAGAAAGGGAACAATAAGCTAGAATTACAGATAAACAAAAACCCAGATTTTATTGTGCAAAGCAATAATTCAACTCCAATTTACCCAACTCCCAGCTACTTCCTCTGAAGATGTTGGTCCTTGATTCAGTTATCAACATAAAAAAAAAAAAAAAAAAAAAAAAAAAAAACCCAAAAAGACAATTCTTGAAAAACAAAACAAAGAAAGCCAGAAAGGGAACAACAAACTACAATTGCTGATAAACACTAATCCCAGTCAAATTTACCCTCCTCTCCACTACTTCTCTAAAGCAGATAGAATATTTTCCCACTCGGACTAAAAAAGAACACCAAAAAAACGTAATGATTAAAACAACATTTTACTTTCCTTTCCTTCAGTTTTCAGGGCAGCCAAACAGAGAATTAAGAGAAAAAGAAGAAGAAACCGTCGCTCACCTTCCGTAAGAAGAACTATTAAGGGGCTGAGCTGGCCAGCTGAAACAGGTAGCAGGCGGCGGCGCCTCAGCTCTGAAGTCTCCGCCGGGGACGGCGGAGATGTCTTCCATCAAGCCACAATCGAAGAACCAGTTGGAGTTTTCGTTGGAATGAACGTCCATTGCAGAAATCTTGACTTTTCTTGAGTGGAGCTTAAGGCAGTACCGTGTTGCCGAAAATGGGTATATACTAGTAGTATATAGTAGTTTTTGTGTTACGTTTGATTGGCAGGAAATTTTAAAGAAAGAAAGAGTGCTGTGTTCTGTTGGGATTTTCTTTCTTTTTCCCCTTTTGATTATTTGGATGGGGAGTTTTCTGTTGGGTTTGGATGACGAGGGCGTGGGAATGATGGCAGCGTTGAGAGTGAAACAGTGATGACACCCCCAAGAAAGTAAAATGAACAAAGTAACCAAATTGACGTAATTCGCGTGCATGTGTGGGGCAGCATGAGCGTGAACACAAAAACGTCTTTAAAATACATCTCAAACTTCAAAAATCTGCAACAACGAGACTTGAGTGCGCAAGTGCAGTGCAAAAATTGAGAGCGGAGTGACACTTTTGAAGAATTGAGTGAGTGTTAACCTTTGCTAATCATCCGATCTGGCTGGATAAAACTTCGTTGACAAATACTCGAGGAGAATGAAAGGGACAGGGCTTATCCACTTTGAGGTAAGGTTTTTTTTGGGTTTTTTTTATTTTGTTCTTATTTAAATTTTTTTCGTATTTGTTAATTTTGCATATAATTTTTGTAGATTATTGATTTTTCTTGTCAAGAAGAATTTGAAAAGTTAAAATTACGACTTTATCCAAGTATTTTTTGAAATATTCAAGATAAAGTCCAAAAATCTTATCAACACTAGCCTAAAAGGTTGTTGATCTATTATTTCTTTCTTTCTTTTTTTTATCTATTCTTATGTTCATAATTAGAGTACGCCGTTCATCTTCAGAGTCAATTAAGAATATCAACTTTGTTAAAAAATTACGTCTATTAGATATCAATGAACACGCAATTATCTTGAGTTGACATAACTCTTCGATATATTACCTTATCTTGTGATTGATTAGATTGAAAAAAATTGACATCCACTTAAAAGCTAATTAAGTTGATGTTAATAATATTTTGAAACTTATTAGCTTATGTCAAGCTTGATCGACTCTCACTGCATTCTACTCTTGTATAAGTGATGCTTTCGTTATCATTATATTGTTTTATTTTCTGATTTATTTATTTTGTTTCTTGATCTCATCAATTTGTTTTCTATTGAGTTCAAATCTAAGCAAATCAAGACAATAATAAACAATGACAAATACAGACAAAAAATTAAAAATTTCAGACAATAGTACAATAAATCAAACCTGTCCTAAGAGCACTGTTACTTGTGGTTGTTAAGAAATTTTGTAACAATCCTTTTTAATGAAGAAAATAAAGTGAATTATGGATGCAATTGACCTATAGATAGTAGCGATTGCAAAGGATTCTCAACATTTCATGTCATCCTTTCTGAAGATTGCATCCGTGCTCCGTGTTTATGGTTTGAGTTGGGTATTCTACTACTAAGTCTACGATGGACCCTATGTCGACACCTAGTGCTGGTCTGTTTCGGCAGTAACGCGTCATAGAGCCTCTGTTAACCTAAGTGCTTAGTGCAATTACTCGTGTCTTAGATGTTGACAGTTCTGGTTCACTCCTATTCATTGTGATGTAATCTTCACCTTCGGGGGCTGTTGAATGAAATGTAATTGCTGGTGATTAAAAAAGAAACAAGGAAAAAACACTAGCTCTATGTAATTGAATCTTCTAAGTTCTAACGTTTATGTAGTTGCAAGACCTGTTTGTTTCCGGAGAAAAGCATGAATTTACATTTTTCCCTCATCTCACAACGTTTATGTTTTAGCAAGACCTGTTATGCTAAGGGTACTGACCAAGTCGGGCCAGATGGCGTTTGTGGGGCCCACTCTGGAATTCCAGACCAATGATTCGATCTATTGATAAATTTTGAAATAATTTTTTTGAGTGGCCCCATAAAATATAAGCTCGATTGGATATGTGTAAGTATTCGATCTAAACTTTCATTCAGAAGTTTAGGCCCTAACTTTAGAATGAAAATTTTAAAAATTCGATCGAGTACTTACACATATTAATCAATTGATCTGATATTTAATGGGGCCACTCGAAAAAATATTTTAGAACTTAACAATGAATCGGATCATTTGTGTTAGACCCCGAAATGGCCCCACACGGCATTGGTACATTATGTATACCGACTTGGTCCGTATCCATATTCGGACTGTTTGTTTATGGAGAAAAGCATAAGAAAAACAACTGTGCTATTCACACAGGGACATAGATGGCACACAAATTTTTTTGTGGGGTCCACTACGGGTTTCACACTAACAATCCGAGATGTTCATTGAATATAAAACATTGTTTCAAGGTCCCCGTTAAAAAAATCAACTCAATCCAATATCTATAGGTACTCAATCCAATCATCTAGCTTTTCATTCGATCCGAATGAAAAGTTACATGATTTGATTGAGCATAGGTATCGGATTGATCTAATTTTGGCGGGGGCCCTTGAAAAAATGTTTTAAATTTTATGAACGACTCGGATCATTTGTGTGAAATTCGTAGTGGACCCACAAAAAATCTATGCGTGATCTATGTTGATTTTGTCAGTGTCAATAGACTTATTGTAAGAAAAATTGTGGACCCCACATAAGATGAGATCCACACATAAGTGACAGGTGGGGCTGGAACTGTAATTGGTGGGTGTGTCTCCATGGTTTTGGGATAGTAGTTTTTTGTTCTTCTTCATGGCAGGACTTGACTGGCTAGAATAGGAAAAGTGCAGTTGGGCACGTGGAATCGTAAGTAACAAGTCGCATACCAGCCCCGTTCCAGAATACCTTCTTAAAAAATAAGCATTTATTTCACATTTTTAAATTTAAAAATAATATAAATGAAAAATAATTTTTCAATATTTTTTTACCGTTCAAATAAGATCCATATTGCTAGAAAAATTATTTATGTAAATATATTATTTTTGAGCTTGAAATTGCCTTCTTAAAAAATAAGTACTCCCTCTGTCTCAAAATAGATGACAATTTTTGAAATTCGTGTCATTTTTCGTCCCTTATATCTTTCAATCTATAATGTTTTTCATGAGTTTGAAAACTTTGTATAATAAAACTAATCGAGAACTATCAATCAAGATTCATATTGCATATTTTTTTAAATCCATATTGAAAGATATAAGGAATTGAAATTGACATTCAATTTGGGACGAAGGGAGTACTTATTTTGATTTCGAGAAGAGGCCGCAATTTTTGTTCGGTTGCATACCAAAAAGTGCAATAAAAATTAAGTAATGAAGAAAAAAGAAGAGAGAAATATCTCTCCATACTCCATAGGATACCTCCTTGGGAAATTTTCTCCTCATCGCCCTTTATAAAGCTTATCAATATCTATACCATTCATTCCCTGTATTCTTTTTTCTTTTTTTTTCCTCAGGGAAAAAAGTTGACCGTATGAATCCCCGATCAACTAGGGAACCCACCTGATCTAAAAAAAATATTCGACTCAAGCCACAACTAACCCGGTCGTTAAGAAAATATCGATTTGTCACCACGCCGCGGGCTCTATCACCATCCAAAGGGCAATGAATTGCAATGGCTGGACAGAAGAAAGAAAGAGAAGACAATGACTTGAAAAGGATGATACACACAAAAGAACAAAAAACAAGTGAAAGGAGGAAATAACCCACATGAAATGATTGATGACAGATGTATGAACGAACAAGCAAGAAGTGAACCACCACCGCTAGATTGTTAATTCAATCTTCATTGTATTTGTCCCTCTTCCACCCCAAAAATAACAACTCCATGAAAACATCACTAAACCACAAGAAATGCTTCAAATCAACCATTAAACAGAAGAAAAGAAAAGAAAAAAAACCCAATAAGATATTTTGGAAAAGTAAAGATAGATATTTTGATTTCTTTTCCATCTTCGCCTTCTTCGGCATTTGCTCATGACTATACATTCTTTCTGGGGTCCCAACTCCCATCTTCTACTTTTCAGTACATATTCAAACACGCAGCATCTTGGTTCAAAGTAGTATTCCCTGCCATCAGCATGACAAGCAGCACCACCATCTGTTCAAGGCTAGGCGGTTTGGGGAAGAGAATTAGACTCCTCCAGCCGGGACCCACGCCGGAAATCGTGCCAGTTTATGAAGTTCAGAAGGCAAGGCAAGTGAAAGAACTGGGAAGCAGGCATGTTCGGAGATCCGGCATTCGCAGGGCGGTGAGAAGTGCTCAAGCTGTAGCAACTGAGATCTCCTCCACAGTGAAAGAAGTAAGTAGTTATGTTTAAACTTTTAGAGGGCCTTGTTTTGGTATTGGAAATTACATACCATGGCAAATAATGAAGTTAGATATATTATGTGTTTAGATTTTCCTCTCCTTGCATGGGTGATTTGGGGAGGAAAGAAATTGTTTCCTCCCAATTAATTACCTGTTTGGATAGCTGCAATAGGAGGGAAATGGAGAGAAATGATTTCCTCTTAGAAATCGCTTTTCGAATCCCTCTGAAAACTGGAGATATCAGGAGGAAAGAAGAATGAACTAGTAAGTAGTATCCTCCTCTTAAACTAGTAAAGTTTTTTTCTCTTCATTTTCCCCATAAATTATTCAACTAAAAAGAAGAGATACCCTGTTCAAAAAAAAAAAGAAGAGATACCACTATCATTTCTTTTCTTTTCTTTTCCTTTCTCTCCTACCTAAGTCTCCCTTTTCTATTCTTTCCTAGAATGTCAAAGGGATGCTTAGGAGACTATGCTGGCGCTGGCAGTCAAGGTTACCGAGCCAAGGGGCTTAAATGACCAAAATGCCCAAAATCCTGGCATCTTCTCCCTCTTGATTAAGTGGAGAATATCAGCATCTTTGTCAAATATAGCCCCACTTGCACACATGACAATGCACTTTTTCACTTGATAGATGATGCTTAAACCATTGATAAAAGAAGCTAAGACCATAATAGTAAATTCAGAGAATTTCCATTTTATTTCCATTTTCTTCTCTCATAAAGCAGAATGTAAATACCCTTCCATCTCTTACCAAAAGATGCAGGCTCCAGCTCTCACTGAAGACGAAAAGATGCTGCAAAATTATGTACCAGTATACGTGATGCTGCCTGTAAGTCACAAAAATCACAGATTACAAGCCTCTTAGAATTATACATGTGATGAAGTTACGAACAGAAACTCTACACTAAACTGACTATATGTTTTTCATTGTTGTCCTGTTGGGTGATGAGAACAGCTGGAAGTCATAACTGTTGACAACGTGTTGGAAAACAGAACTGGACTCGAGAAGCAGCTCAAGGAGCTGAGAACAGCAGGTGTTGATGGGGTTATGTTGGATGTCTGGTGGGGAATTGTTGAATCTAAAGGTCCTAAGCAGTATGATTGGAGTGCCTATAGGAGCTTGTTCCAACTTGTTCAAGAGTGCGGACTTAAATTGCAGGTTATAATGTCATTCCACCAATGTGGTGGCAATGTAGGGGACGCTGTGAACATTCCGCTTCCCCAGTGGATACTTGACATTGGGGAATCGGACCCTGACGTCTTTTATACTAATATAAAAGGTAACAGGAATGAGGAGTACCTTACGATGGGCGTGGATAACCTGCCTCTATTTGCTGGCCGAACGGCTGTCGAGGTAAGATTCATGAAAATTTCACCTTTCTTTTTCTCGGATATATAACCAAAACCATGATGCTTCTGTCTGATGTGTTTAGATCTATACTGACTACATGAAGAGCTTCAGAGACAACATGTCAGACTTCTTAGAAGCTCGATTCGTAATTGACATCGAAGTAGGGCTTGGACCGGCAGGGGAGCTCAGATACCCATCTTATCCCGAAAATCAAGGATGGGCTTACCCTGGTATTGGAGAATTCCAGGTTAGACTCACTTCAGTTACATTTGGTGTTTTTACGCACAGTTCATCCACTAGCTTAATGATACCTTGGAACTGAAAGCATAGTAACAAACTAACATTGCAGTGCTATGACAAATATCTGCAAGCAGAATTCAAGGAGGCTGCAATAGGTGCTGGGCACCCCGAATGGAAATTACCAGATAATGCTGGAGAATATAACGACACACCTGAATCTACAGGGTTCTTTAGACCAAATGGAACATATCTTACTGACGAAGGGAAGTTCTTCTTGACTTGGTATTCTAATAAGTTGCTGAGCCATGGGGATCAAATCCTTGATGAAGCCAATAAAGTCTTCCTGGGTTGTAAAGTCAAGTTAGCTGCCAAAGTAATTGCCACAAAAAACTTTACTTCGTATTTTATAATTTAGTTGTAATTACCAATCTTTATCATATCAAGCACAAACAGTTCATGTTTAATTGTTAGTATAGGTATCGGGAATCCATTGGTGGTATAAAGATGACAGTCATGCTGCGGAACTGACTTCAGGATTCTACAACTTGAAAGACAGAGATGGGTATCGACCCATAGCAAGGATGCTTTCGAGACATTATGCCATTTTCAATTTCACATGTCTTGAGATGAGGGACTCTGAGCAAAGAGCTAAAGCTAAAAGTGGAACCGAGGAACTCGTTCAGCAGGTAATCAAGGAAGAAACAAAAGTGGACCCGAGGAACTCGTTCAGCATTCCCTTTAATGTGGCCTCCATGTTAAAGGGAATGCACAGATAATTTTCTATGGCAATTACTCAAAACAACACAGATATAATTTGATGAACCCAAGAAAACATACATAACAGATACTGATAGATACATACTAAGCTTGAACTGTTAAGTTATTGCCATGTTGCATTCAATAAATGTCTCAGAAATACCATTGACTACTTTTTCATTAAGAAAACATAAAGCATCTATATCTTTTGTGCCGACTGCTGAGCAACAAAAATAGAACCTTCAGGCTTCAGTCATAAATAGAAAATGATTGGTGCTCTGGATATACATGCACAGGTCTTAAGTGGAGGCTGGAGGGAGGAAGTTGAAGTTGCAGGTGAAAATGCACTTCCACGATATGATCGTGCAGCTTATAATCAAATTCTCTTAAACGCTAGGCCAAATGGTGTCAACAGAGATGGACCACCAAAATTGAGGATGTACGGTGTGACGTACCTTCGTATATGTGATGATCTACTGGACTGGAACAATTTCAGGATATTCAAGACTTTTGTGAAGAAAATGCATGCTGATCAGGTAAGTGGCCCTCTGAAAGCTCAAAAAGATAGTCACAGAGAAAGTTGAATTATATTATAAGTTTCTATTTACTTCACTTACTCCTTTTCTACTCAGGATTTCTGTCCAGATCCAAGAAAGTACAACAATTATGTGGGTCCCTTGGAGCGGTCAAAACCAAAAATTCCCATTGAGGATCTTCTAAAAGCAACTGAACCAATGGAACCATTCCCGTTTGATGAAGAAACAGACATGAGTGTTGGGGGTGGAATTGCAATTTTGTTGGACAATTTGATTGACAAGATCACGTCTATATTTAAGTAATCCACAGGTAGTTGAAAAAAAAGGCAATTTTTGGAAAAAAAAAATCCTATTGCCTGATATGTCTGTGGCAATCTCTGAACAAATTCATGTTAAATTAACGAATTCTGCATTTTGGTTCCAGGTCCAGAATACAATACTTCAGTGAAGCAGTTACTCACAGATAGTCACCACAAAATAAAGTCCATCTCCTCAATGATAGAATGATTAGAACCTATAGATACCTGAGAAGGTAATCTGTCATCCCAAGAGCTTACAGTGTGGCAATCAGCGCGTATTCAAAAATTTCTGATGGGTTCAATTTCCATTGTCTTGATGAACTTGTAGGCTTCATTTCAATACCCTGCTTAGCCATGAAAATCTATTACACTGGCATATTGAACAAATCCAGGCTGCACATTATATTTATCCTTTTATGCCACAAAACATACGTTTACCTTTGCTGACTAATCCTCCATGGCTTCATATTGTCAAATATGTACATCCTCATCTCAAGCTCTGGAGTAGAACTCATACAATATCACGAAATAAAGAGATGGCCCCTCTTCCCTTCCCATGAAGCGCATGTCCTGCCACCAAAGAACCCCAAGAAATCAACTTTTTGTTACGCATCTCACCAAAAATGCAACATGAACATCCACTTTCGCACTTATAGTTGTATGTCTGCAAAGGAAATCTCAAGCATGGAGTTTGCACCACAGTTGCAATGGATAAGTGAACTGACATCGTGAATTGCAAGACTCTGATCACACCACTAAACTCCAAGAATAGTCACATGAGGGCCCACACCCACCACAACATTCAACAATTTCATCATGAGTGCAAAAGCATCTATAATCTTTGAGTAACCCTGAAACCATGGAATTCCAGGACGTGTCATTCCACACCTCTCGATCGAAAATAGTACTGCAGCCACCTCAGTTCCAATACATTTCAATATGAGAGAGCATCGTAAAATTGTTTAAGCGTGCTAAATTACTATGTGAAACATAAGCATGGGTAGCTTTTTCTCAGGTCCAGTGCCGCTAACGTGCTAAGTTAGTAGTGATGAACTTTTTCTGACCAGCAAAAACAGAAGGTAGGAGGGGCGACCTGCATGTGGCAACCCTCACAAGGGGCCCGAATGGGAAGGATCCTCAGGCGGTCCTTCGAAACGGGCTTGAGCCATAATCTGACTCCAGCCCCAACGATGTCATGGACGCAAGAAGCCGGTGGCCCACAATTAATGGGCCTGAGTTTCCCATCATTATAAATCCTAACAAAAGCCTCTCCTGGTTCACTATTTCTCTCATGGAAACAATTAAGGTCCAAGATGTTAAATTTCAGATATCTCTCAAGCATTCTATTTCTAGCAAAAGTATACCCTCACCTCACCATATCCATATGGTCCATATACATTTTCCTATCTTTGAGTACAGACCAAGAAGAGGATTGCCCGCATCGTATCCGACTCCAACCCAGAAACAATTACCTCACTGTGACCTCTCCCCCAATTTCAACGAGACAAATACAAACCACAAGTCTTTAGAACAAATGGGTACCTAAAGAGAGTAGAGTATCAAATGGGTACACAAATGGAATTCTTGGAATTGCCAATGGAATGACAGCCTCTAATTATAAGAACAGAATTTTCAATGCAGTTCTCTCAAAAATTACCTGGGATCCATTCTTGCGGAAGTGATTCTTGAGAATTGACATGGGGAAGCTCGACGGAGGAGAGGGTTTTGTATGTCACAAGTAAATCGCCTTTGCAAAGCGCGATTTTTAGTTAATTAATACTTCGCAGGTTCAACCTGCGAAGTCTATTTAACACGGCCAAGCTACATTATTAATCAAATATGAACTTTAAAAAAAGCTTATTTAACGGATCTAAATCGTTAATATTGGAGAAATCATCATGAAAACTAGCCCTATTAAAATTCATTTGAATCGAATTAGAATCAATATCTCATCGAAAAGTAAAATGAAGTTTTTGCATTTATATTTATGGGCTTGGCTACATGAAATCAAATCCAAAGGGAACTCGCGTTGAAGGGTAAACCTCACTAGCACCCCTAAATTTCACTCAAATCGTATTGCATGCCTCTCTCTTCTCCAAAATCACACAACTACACCTAATTACTTTTTATGAAATTGTGTAGCACTTAGACCCACATTTTCAACGAAACAATTTTCAAAATACCACTTTGCCCACATTTTGCTAGTCCCCTGCAAAAAGATGTGTAATTTTTGGATGAAAAAATAAAATACTTATGTTCATAAGTTTTCAGAATTTTTTTTGCGCCAATTTAAAGAACTAATCGAGATTTTTAATTTGGTACGAAGAAACTCGAAAAATCATGTACGGAAGTACTTTATTTTTTAGTAGAAAATTTCACGTCTTTTCGCATGAACTATCAGTTGGGACGGAGAGAGTATAAATAAAAATGTAGTGTACTTGATTTTGTTATATTTTTCCTCTCCTTTTTCTTAGACCAAACAATGAAGGAGAATTATTTTTAGTTTTTCTTTCTCTTCTCTTACTCTCACTCCGTCCCAAACTCCAAGTTACTATTTGAAATTCATTGAAGCTATGGATCAAGATTGAACACTTTTTAAAGCTCATTATGTTTTGAAAATTCAACCAACTCATTTTTTAACTACTAGAACAAACTCATTTAAAACCCTCCTTAATACTACCTCAATTTCTATGATCTAGCTTTGGCATCGGATATATGTTTTCTTCTAAACAAAGAAAATTTGTCACCACTGCAAGCAATACAACCTATGTTAGTTTCTTGATTCGTTTATGGACATCAAATAATATTTATACAACTTTTTATTAACACTAAAAGAGCGATGATTGGGACTGGAACTCAATTTTCGGGTGTGAAATTTCTATCCACTCGGACACCCAGGCAACTTAGGAAATTTTGTTAGTTGGTCTCATATTGACGAGACAACAATTCAGGGGTCGCTCTAGGTTTTAGTTCAGCGGTGACAAAAACATACAGAATTTTTTTTTGCATTCAAAACTTTGTATAAAACAAACTTATTTATTTTGGCTGAAAAATTATTGGGCCTGGTTTATTTCGTTCTTTTGAGCTAGATTATCTAGTTAGTCACAAATGTAAGTGAATTTTTATTTACTTTTGACTATGGATGAATTATTCAATGCCGATAATATTAAAAAAAATTGAACTATACCCAAAAAAAATGTAAAATAAAATAAAATAGTGCATTGTTTGAACCCAGGGATGGAGCCATCCTTGCAATGCAACAATTATAAAGAAGACATGCCTTTCTTTTTATATCATAAAGTCCTTGTATAATAGGAGTACAATATAGTTCTTATCAAACTCTAATGCTGCTATATATGCTTCTTTCTTTCACTTTGGTCTTTAATACCTAGTTGACATCACAATAAAGCTAAGAAAGCTTAATTACGGCTTAAATAACTGAGAATGAAAGCCATGGCCCCAGCCCAGCCAGCTTCCAAGAATTTCCTTTCATTGCCTTTAACCTAAAGATTTGGAACTACTTTTGTCTTGCTTAGCCTCCCCCTTAATATGGCACACTCCCCAATTAAAATTCCCATGATATCACACACAATTAGGACATACCATATAATCCATATATTGTAAACCATGTAGCTTTTACAATAGAGTAGAGTATCTCATTGAAACTTGTTCCGCGTTAGATTCATGAATCTTTTCCTTTCGACATTTTTGTAGCAAAACTTTGCGATTGATGGGGAGGATACGTAAAGATAATGACTTGAAATATTGCTCAACTTAATCGATTGTGCGGCATTTTATTTTCACTAGATAAGTAGGTGCATTTTTAGTGGATCAAACCCTTGAATTTTATGAATTAAACAGTTGTAATGGTTTGAAATATGAGCTTCGCACAAGAGGAATAATGCTCACTTACATTTTAATTGAGTAATTAGAAATTAAGTACAAATAAATGACTCTAATTATTGGAGTTTAAAACATTGCAGAAAGTGACTATTAAGTTTACTTCCTTTTTAGAAGAGGCAAAAGAAATTAAATAGCTCCTCCTCCATTGAAGAATGTGAGCATTTATATCGTTACATTTTTATTTCATCAAAAAAGAATTCACCCATAATTCTTGGTAGCATAAGTTCGCACACAAACGAATAAAAACCACACCCAAATTATTTTCGGGGTCTCTCTTAGGACTGCAAACGAATCGAGTTGCACTCGAGCAACTCGTGGCTCGGTTTGACTCGTTTCGTAATCGAGCCGAGTTCGAGTTTTAGTATCGTTTAGTAAATGAGCCAAGCTTAAATTCAAAAGCTCGACTTGGCTCGTTTATATAGGCTCAACTCGTTTGAAGAGGCTTGTTAAGTAAATTAATCTGGATCGGCTCGTAAAGGCTCAAGTTTGAGCTTGAGTTTTTGACTAGTTAAAAGCTCGGCTCATTACATACGAGCTGAGCTCAAACACTATGAATCTCGACTCGCCTCATTTGCACCGTTTCTCTCCTCTAAAATACTCCTTCAATCCCAAATTGTATGTTAATTTTTGATATTCGTGTCAATTCTAATTCATTATATATGGATCTCAAAAATATGCAATATGAATCTTGTTTGATAGTTTTCGATTAGTTTTATTACACAAAATTTTTAAACTCATGAAAAATATTATAAATTGAAAGATATAAGCGACGAAAAATGACACAGAATTTCAAAAATTATCATCCATTTTGTACGGAGAGAGTAACTTCTATCACCCTCTCCACATTGTACTCCTCGCGTCTATTCCTTCTCTCTCTATCACTCTCTGTCTTTTTCTCTCTCTTTAATCTCTCTGTTCCGAAAAAAACTGACACATTCCAAGGAATATTGATTCCAAATACAAAATCTAACAAAACAGGAGTAACAGAAAGAAAAGGGTTTCGAAAATTTTCCGGCTAATCCGTACACATTTTCCAACCAACCCAACCGACATTTCGAAATCCCATCCAAATTTTATCCCTTTCATCATTACACCCGTTTCAGCTCAATTCAATTTTTGAATTATCCAACGTAAACATATCTCCCCACATGTTGGTTTCTCTATACATGCATCATGCATGTTTGACGAAATGAGAAGAGCCGTTGTGTGGGAAAGGAATGGTGAATTGAGAAGCTGCAGCGAAGGAAATGGGCCTTACGAGAGGCCGTTATGTGATTGTTTTGTTGGGTTTCGTTGTTTTCTTTGCGTTGGTGGTAGTTCGCTCGGAAGGCAGCCGGAAAATCTTAGGAACCCTTTTCGGCAATGGAGTCCCTTGGATCATATCTCGAGAGCTAGATCAAGAAACGGTGTGTCTTGATTTTTGCATTTCTTTTTCTTGTCTTCTTGTTTTTTGCAGTTTGTCTGGGCTAGCTTACGCGCACATTAATCTCCTCCGGTCCACGCCTGAACTAGGGAATTAACGGTCTGATACTAATAATCGAACCTGGTCAATTGTGTGGAGAGCAAACCCACCAACAAACCGGACTAACGGGCTTCTTTTTCTCTTCCATTTATATATTCTAGGGACTCTATAATTTATTGCGTATTTATGTTGGTATCTTGTTATTTGTGTGCCTATTTGTTTTATGTGTGTGCGTTATAAATAGATAAGCGTTATGCATAGACATGCATTAAACAATATATTAGTTTATAGAGATATGTATATCTGCATTTGTATATCTAATGTTATGTTGCCAATTTGAGTGGGTGTTCATGGTGGATTGGTGGAGCCTGAATTGTATTGCACATCTCACAACTCGGTCGCGGATCCAACTAAGGGTATTGCGGTAATTTGTTGATGTAAACCCTAGCAGGCTAGCATATCATGATGGCTAACCTTGATCCTGATATTGTAATGTTTCATTTTCCTTCGATAATTTAGTGAAAACTGGGTGAGTCTTATATATGCGTGTCAAGGTTCTTTCTTTTGATCGATTTTATTCTTTGTGTTATTGCGGGTGTTTGGTTTATCCCGTGATAGTCGAATTTAAGTTCCTTCATGGTTTTACAGTTCCTTAGCTTTATTGTATCAAAATGGTTTAACAAGAAATGTCCACTTCATGGTTTTAGATTAGTGAGTTTCTTATTGATCCAAATGGGAGATTGGGTTGAATTTAGGAAATGGGTATAGTTGCAGGGTATTGATTCAGAGTTTGAGGAGTTTTAAGAAGCAATGGCACGAAAATACAGCACGCAAAAGCGATGGATAGAAATAAGACATAAAGATGCAATTACAAAGTTCGTCTATGGGGCATTAGGAGTCAATTGGTAGTATACTAAGCATTTTATATGTCTGTCGGAATGTTGCCAACATGGTAAGATTATGTCCATCATCTTCAGAATATTGAGACCAAATGGTAGAGCTTTAGAAGGAGTGATTCTAGTGGCAGAGCCTCGGGATTTCAAAGTTCTTTTGGTGTAGTGATTAGTGTGTTGCTATATTTCTTAGGCGTTTATATGAAATCAAACCCCTAAAACTATTTAGTAAAACATAATGACAGGGTCACCTTAGGGAATGATAGCAAAGGGAACCATGATATCAAGCAGTGCTTATAAAAATATAAAAGCCAGTGCGTAAATGTGAAAATGTTTGTTTTTCACTCGACTTTTGTTGAATTTTTACATGGAGTGAGACAACTTTACATTACTTTTACTATTGTTTTTGGAAGTACATGATACTATTATTTTATGTGACTCTAATGTTAATGCATGGATTTTGACCTGATATACTATTATTTTCACTGTTGAACGCAGCCATTGAGCAAATTCATTGCTACGCTACTGCATGATTCTGTTTTGTGCGGAATAAAAAAATATAGTTTACATGTCCGAATTGATTTTCTTAGGACCAAATGCTTCGTTTTGTTGAGTGCATGGCCCTAACTAGAAGAGACAGCATTGTGTATAGTAATGAACTCTTTTTGCTTTTATCAGGAAATAGAAGAACACATAATTTTGGAAATATGTTCAATCGTAGAACGTCCTGCCTTATTACCAGCTGTGCATATTCCCTTCTCCGCCTTCCTATGTCAAGGGTACAACATCTGGCTTAGAGATTTGGGTTGGCCGGAACTTGTTTTTGGAACAGAAGGAACTTTGTTAGGTTTAGGCGTTCATGGATAAACTCATTTAGGGACTATAGTAGCATGCGGAGGGTGTTAGTATGAGTGGGGATTACTTAGTAATTCATTGTTGTCTACTTAAGTCTTCCTCAGTCCAAATTCCTCAGCTAAAACTGGGGTACTACAGCATTCCAACTTGGCAACTTATCTCAGAAGTTAAATTTTATTTGATAAAAGATACAGTGAAGGAGGTTGGCATAACTATAATTGTTTGTTTTACACACCCACGGACTCACACACTAGTGCCAGTCTATCTTCTTTTGAACAGTTTTCTCTTTCAGTTTGTTGACTGATCCACTTACCCTTTTGTCTCCTCTATTCTAGGGAAAAACTTAGGTCTTCACAAATGAGTATCTTACTATTCCGGTGAAGATGCACATGAAAGATTTTTCGCCTTCTTTTCCCCAACAAATATGCTCATTGTATTGAAACCTTAATAGTTGCTTCACTCCCTTCAAATTGATGAATTAAACAATTTACCGAAATATGATGAAATCTGTTTCATACAGGTAGAACTAGTGTGGATTCATTGCAGGAGAGAATTGGAGGACAATACAGAAGCCGTTCAGGATTTTGACTTCTATCTTCAGCAGGCAGCAGTTCGTAGTTATAATAAGATCTATTCCGATGCAGTGTTGTTGACAAAAATAAAATTAGAAAAGACGATTAACGATCTACCTCCCCAAGCAAAACAAACTCTTTTGGATTGCTTAAGAAGAAAAAATTTCCAATTTTACCTGTCCGATAATAAAGCTGATTCTGGGGTTTGGTTCAAGAAATGCTTTGAGTTGTTTTTTGGTTCGTCAAATATTCCTAGAAGGACCCTTAAGGGGCATCATCGTTTATCCAAAAGCAAAGCTCCAGCTCCAGCTCCAGGCCCTTCAGCCACATCTCCATCTTATGCTCCATCACCGTCCTTTTTGGGCCCCGCCAGCTCGCCATCTCCAACTCCACAGCCCCATTTCATTGCTCCAGAGCCATCTCCCCCGAAAAACTTGAAGTTATCGCCGCCACCACCAAAAGTCAAACATTCTCCACCACATTTTGGTGTTCCACATCCTCCTCCTCCTCCTCTACCGAATAACAGTGACAGCCGGAATAAGCTAATTATTATTGCTATATCTGCGACTGCTGCGGTAGTAATTGCACTTCTTGCAATGTTTTTGTTTTGCTGTCTTAGGAGAAATGGTAACAAAGTTGACCCCAAAGATGGACAAAGAGATGAGAAACCTCTTCTCAACTTCTGCTTAAGCGATATGTCTGGTATCTATTTCGATTGTGTTGATTTTTATTGCATACTTCTCTTAAGGCTGTATTTGGAACAAGGATTTGGGTAAGAAAATGGAAAAGATACCTAACATTTCAAGGATGTGACAGCTCAAAATGATAGATCCTTTGACTTTTCCATTTCCTTTTTCATGTCTTAAACAGATCCTTGATCTGGAGCATAGTCTTAGACTGTTTGGATCATGGATATGTAGAGGGATTCATGGAAGGAAAGGAAGAGGTGAAGGCAACGATAAGAAAATCAAATGAAATAGCGAAGTTTCCCTACTGCTTTCCCTTGATAAATCCATCCACAAATTTATGATCCAACACAACCTTAAAGATTTCAGTGGTCTGAGCAGCTTTTATTTTTCAGGTTCTTCACAGAAGTCTCAAAATGTAGGAAACTCAAGTAACCAAGACTTGAAGAATTTGTCTGTAGCTAACAATTTGTCCGTTGATAATCATGGTTCTTCACTGGTCCAAGGTCAATCACCCGAAGGTGCATCTGGAAGTAGCAATTCAGTATTACCACTTCCACCAGGAAGACCAGCTCCTCCACCGCCTGGGCCGCCTCCTCCACCACCTAAACCTCCTGCTCCCAGCCCTCCACCACCTCCAAAAGTTGTTCGCCCTCCCCCCGTTCCACTTGCTAAACCTTCACCACTTGGACCACATCATCGTGGACGTTCATCTTTAGGCGGAGCAGAAGACTTAGCTGTTGAATCAGACAGTCAGAAAACCAAGTTAAAGCCATTTTTCTGGGACAAGGTTCTCGCCAATCCTGATCATTCAATGGTTTGGCATGAGCTTAAAACCGGGTCATTCCAGTAAGGACTTAAATCCTGTCCTTTTTCATCCTGTCCTTTTTCAATGTGTGCATAAGTTGTATGAATATTTTACGAAATGACAGAACTCTCCTACAAAATTGCAGGGTGAATGAGGAGATGATGGAAAGTCTGTTTGGATATACCACCGCTGAGAAGACCAAGAGTGAGCGTCGGAAAGATTCGTCTCTTGAGTCTCCACATTATATCCAGATTATTGATGCTAAGAAGTCACAAAATTTGGCAATACTTCTAAAAGCGTTGAATGTGACAACAGAAGAAGTATGTGATGCTCTTAAGGAAGGTCTCTCTCTCTCTCTCTCTCTCAAAACTTATGCGACGACGTATTGAGAAACTATAGGGCATGTTCGTTTTCGGTTTTGAGGTAGTTTTTTGGGGTAATGAGTGGAGAGAGAGAGATAGAGAAATGAGAGTTAAAATTTATTTGGGACCGTGCGCAGAGAGAAAAGTTTGGGTCTAGAGTCCCAAAACGAACATGGTCTACGTGATTAGCATACATGAAAATATTATGCTTTCCCTTACTTTGAGCGTGGAAGAAAATTCTAATTTGATGGCAATCTATGTGCTGAATCATAGTTAAACCAGTAAAGAACCTTCCTTGTAACCAACGGTGCTTAATGTTGTCATTGGACTCCCTTAGAATCACTTCCCATTTGGCCTTTGAAGAAAATTCAACTTTAACAACTTAAGTTGCTTTTAAATTTTATAGAGTGAGATATTCTGTTTTATTTTATGTTCTTGCTTGTTGCTTCATCACGAGTTCGCTGAAGTTTTTTGAACGTGTACAGTTAGCATAATTCTATTTTTTTCGTTCAGTTTTCCTTTTTCCGGAACATTCGTGGTGGCTAACCTTGTTATATGAGAAAACAAATGTAGAATTAAAGGGCTTGGAAGGAGGGTGTTCTGTTATGTGCAGCATTTCTATCCACCTATGACAACGTCAAGTTTTTGGCATTTTAGAAATGGACACCTTGGTTTGGTCCAAACACTCCCAGCTGTACTTTTTTCTACTAGCTTGTTCTCTGGCTTGACCTCTAAAGATTGGAAAGAAAGTGGAATGAAACGTCCCCTAGGCATTTCAATTCCTACTGCGGATTGCTTACTTTAGTGTCTTCTATTGACGGTGTGATGACATGGGCACTTATCACTGTTGATGTGTGCATTCTTTATAGTGGCTGAAAATTGTACTAGCTACAGTCAAGAAATCAGGGGCCAGTCACTAGGAATTAATGCTATTCCCCATCATCAAAACTGTGTGCCATTCTAGTCTTCTTTTTATTTTGGGTTTAAAGAAAGCTGGATTTGCTGTCTTTATTGATCAGGTAATGAGCTTCCTAGTGAGCTCGTCCAAACTTTGTTAAAGATGGCACCGACAACAGAAGAAGAGCTGAAGCTTAGGCTATTCAATGGAGATATGTCTCACCTAGGACCCGCCGAAAGGTTCTTAAAGGTCTTGGTTGACATTCCCTTTGCATTTAAACGACTGGAATCGTTGTTGTTCATGAGCGCTGTTCAAGAGGAAGTCTCTTCCGTTAAAGAGTCTTTTGAAACTTTAGAGGTGAAACAATCAACCTTCTTATTTAACGTTTCATTCCCAAGAGTGTCCAATAAGTTTATCATCCAATTCTCATTGTCCTCGATGTGGCAAACAAACCGTTTAAATTGCTTCATTTCATCATATGCTTTACCTTCTCACCCCCTCATATTTCATCATTAACTTTGGTGGACCACATATGTCATTCACTATGACAGTATTTGGATCATGGATTTGTGGAGGGAGTTTTAGAGGGAAAGCATAACCGAGGAAGTAGATTTGGCTTATTGACTTCTTATCTTCCTATGTTGTCCTTTTCCTCCATGCATCCCTACACAAACAAGTGATCCAAACACGGTCTAACTAAATGGTGTAGGTTTCTGATGGCCTAATCCGTTTTACAAAAACTGCAAGCATTGACTGATGTACGTCAACAATAGTCTGTGTAATTGCAGTTCTGTAAAACCTAGCCAGATGTTTTTGCCATAGGATCATGTTCAATCTAAAAATTTCAGGTAGCTTGCAAAGAGCTCAGAAACAGCAGATTATTCCTAAAACTCCTAGAAGCAGTTCTCAAAACAGGCAACCGCATGAACGATGGTACCTTCCGCGGAGGCGCTCAGGCATTCAAGCTGGATACGCTGCTAAAACTGTCCGATGTAAAAGGAACCGATGGAAAGACAACACTCCTTCACTTTGTCGTTCAAGAAATCATTCGATCGGAAGGAGTGAGAGCTGCTCGCACAGCTAGAGAGAGCCAAAGCATGTCAAGTATGAAGACAGAGGATCTTGCCGATGATTCTCCTAATGAAACTGCAGAATACTATTGCACCCTTGGCCTTCATGTAGTTTCTGGGCTAAGCAATGACCTGGACAACGTAAGAAAGGCAGCACTCATAGATGCTGATATTGTCACCGCGACAGTTGCCAAACTCGGTGCCTCACTTCTAAAAACTAGAGAGTTCTTAAACAATGAGATGAAGAGTTCAGAGGAAGAGAGTGAGTTCCACACCAGTCTTGCAAATTTTGTGCAACATGCGGAAGAAGATATCGCGTGGCTTATTGAGGAAGACAAGAGGATAATGGCTCTGGTGAAGAGCACGGCCGATTACTTTCATGGGAGTGCAGCAAAAGATGAAGGGTTGAGGCTGTTTGTAATCGTTCGCGATTTCTTGATAATCTTGGACAAGGTGTGTAAGGAAGTTAGGAATACGACGGCAATGCCTACAAGGAATCCTAGGAGAGATACTTCATCAGCATCAGTTTCTTCTGAATCTAGGAACCCAAGTTTGCCTGATGTTCGACAACGGCTATTTCCAGCTATCAAGGATCGTCGGATAGATGATTCCAGTTCAGATGACGAGAGCTTGTCCCCATGACTCTTTATCAACGTAGGTACGGAAGATTTTATGCCTAAAAACATAATCCTTCTTGTTTTCTTTTACTGTGGAATTCGCATAATCAAGAGGACCATTTTCTTCTGAACAATTGGGAATAGATTTAGCAACCTTCCTGACTCCCGGTGGTAACTTACTAACAGGGTTTCTGGAAGCAAATAAGTTGCAGATGGATAAGAAAGGGATTTTGAGATGGTCATACTTGCAGGAGGAAAAGGCCAGCTGCAAAAAGTAGAATTGAAGAGTCCAATCTCCTTTATCTAATAAAGTAGTTTTGGCAATTAGTATGATATACCTCCTAATTGCAATATATATGAAAAATAAGATACTGAATTTCAATAGATGGAGATTCTTTTGGGCTTGATGCATGCATATTGTTGAAAGGGATGGAGGATACTGGTGGGCATCATCCATTGTTGTAAGCTGCCTTTCTTATGTGTACTAGGGTTGAGCATTGAATACGAGTATGTGTCCAAGTGTTAGGTTCTTCTACACATGGATCTTCTACACATGGACAGGACAAAATATCCATTTTTTTTCCGATGTATTTATTTTCTTTAAATTGTATTAGAGCAATTCTTGCATAATATGAGAGCGTTATGCATAGTTACTTGGTAGTTCGAAGTACTAAATGTGATTGCTGGGTGGATGTTGGACGTATCCCTTTTTCCTTAATAAAGTGTCTAGCATCCACCACGGGTTTAGCGTTTTCAGAAGAATCCGCGTAACATAGCATAGCATAGATTCATAGTAGTGCATGGACATTACAACTAACACTTCTGATTGTGTAAATGTTCTCATCGGCTCAGGTGGCTATGAAGTCTTGGAGGCAGTAGAAATTTCAGAATCTTGCTACGCTGCATCAAATCGGCAAAGTTTTGGGTTCTCTTCTTCGATTTTCTGTAAATGATGTTCATAGTTTATGGAAATTACGTGTTCTTGAATGAAGAGAGAAAGGATGAGTCTGCCATTCAGCTACAGAATGTATGAGCATCCAGCTGAACCGAAAGTCACCGTATGGAAATGAACTTTCTCCACTGTGACCTTTGTTTATAACTGACCCAACTTTTACGTTAACAGCGACGCTAATTATTCTGCTAATTGTTTTCAATGACTTCTGTATTGATTAGTTTTTGAAATCTACGGGAAACCCCTTTTTTTCTTTTTGCCTTGAATATACATTCCCTATCAGTTTCTTCTTCCTGAGAATCCATGTTAATGCCTTTTAGGCTTTTACTGTTTCATTTGGGATTCTTTCATGTTCATCTACAAGTGAATCATCTGACAGGGATCAAGAGGTCTGAACCTTTTACATACATAGTAAGCTTACGCGCACCTCGATTAGTAAGCTTACGCGCACCTCGATTAGTAAGCTTACGGTGCACCTTGACTAGTAAGCTTACGTGCACCTCGACTTATCATGGGGACCATATACCGATGTATACTTGTGAACATGTCGAGTCCTCATTTTTCCTTGTTTTAATTTAAACTATGATCACCGTAGAAATACTCATCAAAAATTTAAAAAATAATTTTGAATTGCTTTTGTAAATATCAAGTAGTGATTTCATACGAGAACTAAGCAACGTTCCAATCAAGAAAAGATAGAAAAGTCGAAATGTTTATGTTGTCTTTGTAGCTTTAAGTGCAACAAAAAATACAATGGCTAGAGAAACATGCACAAATCATCGTTATTTATTTGTTCTTTTATTTTTATTTTCTTTCTTTACCCTTGGGCCTTGACCAAGGAAGGGATCGGCCTTGAGCTTAACCAACAAGAAGTTTCTTTTCTTTTTTTTTCTTCTTTTCGTTACAGGAAGTTTCTTATGTCTTAGTAATATGTTAACCAAGAAGTAGAAATGTATGAGCTGGTAAGTGGAAAGAGTAATCATGTCCAAGTTTTGGATTTGACGAGACTGTTCAACTCGTCCAGTCCAAATCTGGACCATACAGCGATGGAGTATTGATGCTTGAATTCATGACATAACAGAACGAAACATGCCTCTCAAAACAAGAAAACTCTCCAATTCCGAATGAAAGGTCTAGGTCCTCTTTCTCTGCATTGCGCGTTCCTCCTCTGCTCTTTCTTTTATCTCCTTGTCCAGCCATTTCACAAATTTTGGCAGCAACTTCCCTGTTTTTTGTCCTAGGCCGACGTCTCGCGTCTCAATCAATACAGCAAGTACAACAACAGGTTACGCACAAGCCCACACCGGGCATTTCTCATCCTAATTACCATTCACATAGCCAAAGTCATAAAATCCTAAGCCGAACGATCCAATTCAAGCAAACAATTCATATCCGAAATCCACTCTGGGTCATCATCTTCAATCCACAATTCCTGTGTAATCCCACGCCAGGTCATTCTCATTATAATCATCAAGCACGCTCAATTTTAAAGTTTCGAAACAAGAAAGAAAACCAAGCAAACTACGGCATCCACTAGAACGATTGGTGTAATACATAGTCTTTCAGATACAAAAAAAGGGGATACAGGCCAAACATCATTACATTTATCCTCTCTCCCTTAAGCTGCGAGCAAAAAGAAAAGGAAAGACTCGAGTGTCACTTCTTGCGAGGTCTCTTTGGAGGTGACTTCGATGTCGTATCTTGACGGGGCTGCTTCCATGAAGTCTTCTGAGTCATGTCCATCAGGGCCATATAGTTCGTATCCTCACTCCCGAAGTACTCTGAACTTATACTACCACCCTCACTATCATCCTCCTCCTCGCTACCAATCTCCTCGTCATCATCCTCATCATCGTCGGCATCGACACCGGAAGAAACTACGGCATCTTGACCCGAAGTTGATGGAGTAGCTCTGGAACCCTGAACGGGTCTCCCGGAGCCGATACCCTGAGGCTGCATATAAAACATGAGCGGAAGGCATTGGAAAACATTGAAATGGTAATTGAAGTTTGGGATTGAAATACTAAAGACAAAATTCATACCACAGAAGGAGCTGGTGCGTGAGCCGCTATTGCCTGTCGGCGGGTCAAAACCTCAAAGCTAGCAATAGTACGGAGGCACGCCTCAGCGTACACTCTAGGCACCTAAAAACAGGTCGAACCATTACTTCGCAATAAACACAAAGTCTAAAAATAAATTTGAAGCCGAAAGTCAACTTGAAGCTAAGCAAGAAGCTAAACCTGCTGGACATGGGGCGGTAGACGGTATGCGCCACTCGGAGGATTAGGAAGCTCAATGTATTTCATGTAGCCCGAGTTAAGCATATAACCCACTCGCCGAGGTAGCTTTGGTAACTTAGTGCGCCGGGATCTTTTCTGAATTTCTGCACCCCCGCCTCCTGCTACTGCTGCTGGTACGACTCTAGCCTGCGGCCCATGACGACAACCTCTCTCAGCACTACCCACACCCAAAGGCCCCATAAGCCGCTGTGTCCTGTACTCCCTATAATCCATACCCTCATCCTCCAGAAAAGCAGCAGCATCCTGACCCTCCAGCCACTCTATCAAAACATCTTTTTCTTGAACTCAACTGGGGAATAGGCTTTGGCACTCT
This sequence comes from Rhododendron ferrugineum, assembly GCA_025642025.1. Taxonomy (NCBI): domain Eukaryota; kingdom Viridiplantae; phylum Streptophyta; class Magnoliopsida; order Ericales; family Ericaceae; genus Rhododendron; species Rhododendron ferrugineum. The sequence continues at coordinate 6,152,074 of JAOTQK010000019.1, forward strand.
AAAAGCTCCATAACCTAAAGACTGCCTCACCACCCTCTCCCCTAGGTACCACTGCCTGCAATAAGGCCCCTCCAGAAAAATTCTCTTGCTCGCTACTTCCCTGCTCCTCAACAGGTCAGCGAAAGCCCTCTCATCGATTCCCGCCCACACGTCCCAGTTCACCTGCGTTTTTGTACCAATTTTCATTCAGAACAAGGAACAAAATGAATGAAAAATTTGAAGAAAAACAGATGCAGCTGAAGTTACCTGATTTTCCCGCAATTGATCCAAAAAGGCACGATATGCAGTTAAATCCTTGCCACCCTCTTTCCTCCCCTTTGAATTCCGTGACCACTTCTTTCCTCGGGGGATCACCAACGGGTCATGATAATCATTTTCAGGGACATACATCCCTAAAAACTCATAGCTCCATATCTGTTTCCAAGGGCAAAAATTGTTTGAAAAGCCATCAAATGAATAAAAGTGAAGGAAACACAGAAATGAAAAGCATTGAAATGGTGTTTACCTCCCAAACTCGCCAATATCCTCCCATACTCGTTTCATATTCCTAGAGGCCACCCCCATGTTACCATACAAAGTAGCAAGTGCAGCTCCACCCCAATCATAATCCCTCATGGTCGCCAAACTTTTCATCCCTGCCAGATAGTGGAGGTGGACCCGACTGTCCTTCGTCGGAAACAAGGTGGCCCCGAACAAATATAACAAGAAAGCACGAGTAACCTGCTCAAAGTCTCTCTCTGTGGTATAAGTGTCCTTGTCCTTCTCAAATTGCTCATAAAACCAACTGAACCGGATTGTACCCTTATCATTTATCTCCTCAGGCACCCGACCTAAAAAGTAAGCTATAGTAGCACGGTCTTTGTACAATTTCATGTCAAATGGAATCGGATTCCCGCCGACTCGTATCCCAGTGATTGCTGCAAAATCCATGGGCGTCATAGTGGCTTCTCCGAAAGGGAAATGAAATGTGTTCGTGGTATCCCACCATCTCTCCGTCAAGGCCGTCAGTTGCACGCGATCGTTACTGGTGTCCCCTACCAACTGGACAAACTCTCCAAAACCCGAGCCCTGTACCAACTCCTTTGCCCGGGCAGGAAGGGCCTCGTAATATTTCTTCACCTGCCCTGAACCGCCATAACCCCTCACATACTCATGCGCCTGTGAGCAATAAGAAGAAGAAAGGAGGAGTTGGTAAAACAGGCATCGAAATAGTCATGCATCATAGAGAATCAAAGTAGGCTATGCATAACACCTAAAACAAAAACAAAAACAAAATAATGTGTACAATCTTATTCACATAGGCAGCATACATTTTAGGGTTTCACTAGCATAGGTTTCACACACAACCACATCTAGCATCACTGTTCAAAAAAACAAAACCTTGTAGATCCTGCATAAACAAGTAGTAATAAGCACACGATAAGGTTCAAGAAGTCAGGTCATGCACGCATTTTCATTACATTCATTCAGGCTAGAGTCCATTTTCAAAGTCTCAGCAACATAAGCATTTCAAAATCCATTCCAATCATCAAATCATTTGGTGCATAACATCACAGCACTAAAGTAACCTCTCGGTTGTAGACTGAGAGATGGATCAACGGCTCCCGTAAGACCACGTCGTCGTCATGTATTGTGTTTCTTGGTTTGCGAAGCTTCAATCCAACAGGCTCAAAAGTGTATGGTGAAGGATTATAAGTGTCGGGATCAAAGTGAACGGCAGAACCTGAACTTCCCTCAGCCATGGCAATCACAGAAATGGAGAAAATAGCCAGCCACTACGCAACCACCACCACCAGAAACCACCTCAACGGCCACCTACCACAGACCTACGGTTACCACAAACTTCCAGTCACCAGACTCCCCACTAACTACATCTCCAGTTCCACCACTGACTTCACCACCACAAAACCACCAGTCGCCAATCACCGCCACCAACCACCACTCGGTCTCCAACAGTCACAACTACCACAAACCCTAACCTCCATATTTGCAGAAAACACAAAGAACTACAGCTACACCAGCCACAAACCCGAATTCAAACCCCAAAAACCCTCCCATTTCGAATTTCAGAACCCCAGTGTCAGAAACCCTTAAATTCGAAGTCCCCTAATCCAAAGCAAGGAAATCCGAAACCCTTACCTCTGTAACAGTCCACCGCCGTTGCTAGTGAACCACCACCTCCACCGCCGTACACCAGTCAAAGAGAAGAGGGGAGGATTTCGGACTCCCGAAACCCTAAATCGCATGTCGAAGACCGGAGTTTTGAATGAATAAAAGGTACTGCTAGTAAAATGGGTTTCAAGTAAATGAAAAACTCGGATAAAAAAAAAAGAGAGTAAAAGGAAAACTTTTTTACGGGGTGTCCTGTAAAAAAGATTTACGGCGTTAAATCGCGTGCGTTCAAAAGTGTTTTGGATGGTCCGGATTGAAAATTAATTTTGCCTAGTATTGATTGCATGAATGGATAAGTGAAATTGAGCAAAACCGTAAATAAGTTTCTCTCGTAAAGTAAAATATTTGTATGTGGGTGTGTTAAAATATTAGCAATAATATGTGTGTGTGTATTTAGAGTTTTAAGTTTAAAAAGAAGAAGAAGTAGTGTGTGTGGTTAAAAACTTAAAAGGAGTAAAAAGTAAAAATAATAAAAAAAGAGTGTTCGTGTATTTAAAGTTTCTAGTAAATCAAAAGAAGAGAAAAGTGCTGTTTCAAAAAAAAAAAAAAAACCACTAGAGTTTTGATTAAAAGGTAATAGAGTAGGTCTAAAAAAAATGTGTGTATTTAAAATTTTGATTGTGGTTGTGTTTAATTTTAGTAAAAAGTAAAAAATAAAGAAGGGAGAGTTCTGGCATATGCGTGACTGCGTGTTTAAAGTTACGGGTAAAAAATAAAGTGTGTTTATAGAATAAAAGAGGAGGGAGTCTTTATTAGTGTAATAAAGTAGAGAATAAATTTTGAATAAAAGGTAGCAATAAAAAAACAAAAGAGAGTTATGTTTAAAGTTTGCGTGTGTGTCTATTTTTAAGAAGTTAAATAAATGTATTTAAAGTAAAAGAAAAAAAAATGGCCGAGCTATTTGCAACCACAAATTTTCTAAGCGTAACGTGTTCTAAACTTAATCCACAAATCTTATAACTATATTTTTTAAATATATAAACGGTGTAAAAAAATAAGTGTTCCAATTTTCAATCCGTTTGAACCGGTGCGAAGATCTTATTTTTCTAATCATTTTATCTTAAATGGTCATAATGAATTTTTGGCTCTAAGGATGAACACCCTTAGAGAGCCCTGAAACTAAATAAGGAGCCTTCGGGTGCTCGTTGAAAGATCTTAGAACCAAAAATTCATTACGACCATTTAGGATAAAATGATCAAAAAATTAAGATCTTCGCACCGGTTCAACCGGATTGAAAATTGGAGCATTTAATTTTTTAATCATATTTTTCCTTTAGTTTCATTAATAGTGTTAACGATTTTACCAATTTGGAACGTGAAACAAACTACAAGGTTTATTTGGTAGCAATTGAAACTAGAGGGATGAAATTGAGACAACCGTAAAACTACAAGGTTCATCGATGGCATGACACCCCGAGGATGTGGCTTCCCAAAAAAGAAGTGAATCATCAGCGAAAAACAAATGCGAGATAGAAGGGCAGTGCTGCCCTATTTTAACACCATTAAGAGATGAGTTCATAATAGCCCTTTGGATAAGATAATGGAACCCTTCAGCACATAAAATAAATAGGTAAGGAGAGAGAGGGCATCCCTGCCGAATACCTCGAGAGGGCGTGAATAGTTCACCCTTCTCCCCATTAATTATAGTTGCAAAAGAAACTGTGGTGATGCAAGACATAACCCACCTGATCCATGTTTCATTGAACCCAAACTTGCGTAGAACTGCTTCCAAATGAGACCACTCAATGAGATCAAAAGCCTTGGCCATATCCAGCTTTAGAGCAACCCACCCTTTCCTCCCATACCGCCTATTCTTTAAGGAGTGCATAATCTCGTGCGCAATAAGAATACTGTCTGAGATTTGCCTACCACCAACAAAAGCACTCTGATTTTCCGAGATAATAGAAGGAAGAACATCTTTTAATCTGTTAGCCAGAATTTTAGTGATAAGTTTGTACGATACATTGCAGAGGCTAATTGGGCGGAACTGACCTGGCGTGGTAGGGCAACCCACCTTTGGGATCAATGTGGAAGAAACAAAAATATCAAATAGTTTGAGCAAATATCAAAGTTTTGTCTCAGAGGCATTGGGAAACCCAAATTCTGTCTCCTGGAGATGGTTCTTTTCGCGTCACCTCGCCCCTGCATTGCAAGTACACAAACTGTTCAAATTCATTTGAGCATTTAACCTTGTCTAAATGCATAAAAACTTATTGATGGAATTAGTGAACGTAATTTCATTGATTTCTTATTTGTATAATTTGAACACATTGAGAACTTTTTACGTAGGGTCAAATTCTCCTTGTAGGTACCATCAACGGAAGGGGTTCGCAATGAGTAGGCAGGGAAACAAGTTACAGCATAAATGGTACTGTCTGAATTGCGTCTTATTGGTTATAATTCAAACTTTGAGCAATTGAAGCGTTGCAGTTGGGACTTATGATAATTCATTGTTATTTGTCTTCCACAGGTTCCTTTGCTGTAATACTAATTTGTAAATCACATGAATAATCAATGGGAGTCTTCCTCTCTTGTTCTTCTGCTGCAATTTTGAGCAATCTCTGGTTTTCATAGGCATAAATTGCTCTGAAATGGCAAAAATGTGTGAGCTATGGTTCTACCATATTCTAGAGTTTGGGGGAGTAGATACACAAATCTTTCCCTTCTTTTTGGAAAGAAGTTAATTCCATTGCCTTGAACCCTCTCACAGGACTTGGATGGTCAGGGCCCAAGTTCAAGTCTATTGGGGCTAAACAAAATCCTTGCATCATCCACATGTGGTGGGCTTTAGCTTCGGCCCCGATATAGGTGCGTTGGGGTCCTCTACTAATGTGGTATGACGGAGCAATACTCATCTAGCGGAGGTGACGGAGTACCATATTTGCACATCAAAAAAACAAAAAACAAATCTAACAATGTACCAGGCCCAGAGGTAGTTCTTGGTGGACTGAAGACGGGATTTCAGCCCAGGACCTTTGGTCTAAGTTGTCACAGCCTGGCCTAAATGCCTGTCTAACGGGTAGCCAATCTAACAGGCCCAGAGCCTGGAATTCCTACCTATGTACAAAGCAAGTTTTTTATTCTTCGAGAAATGGTCTAGAGCCCAAGCCCAACATCAGGCCCACAGCCCGTATACTTGCAGGTTGTAGGTTGGTCCTAGGCCTAGGTTTGAAAAATGTCCCCGCCCAACATGAGCTCAAAATTGACTAAAGCTTGGAAAACTGGGCTTGAGTTGGATTCTTTTTTACCAGCCCAGTGTAAAGGCACGATATGGTGTGGAAAAAAGTACTATGATTTAGGGGGTGTTTCCGGTAGGCAATAACTTAAGGATCATTTGTTAAAAATGTTAAAAGTTGTTTTTACTAAGCAATAAGTTGAAAAATATTAAATTGTTTTCACTAATCAATAATTGTGTCTTAATCAATATTCCTTCCGTTCCATATTAAGAGTCTATCATGAAAAGTTGTGCCATTTTTCAAATAAAAAAAATCTACTTCCGTGTATAATTTTTTGAATTTTTTTGCACCAAATTAAAGTACTAATCGAGATTTTTAATACGGTGCGAAAAAAATTTGAAAAATTATGCACGAAAGTAATTTATTTTTTGATTTGAAAAGAGATAAGAGAGAAAGTACGACTGTCATTGTGGAACGGATGAAGTATATTTCAGAGTGTTTAACAGTAATAAAAAATTTACCAAATGAAACGTCAACTCGCCTATTCATAGAGTCAAGATCCTATTAATCTTAAGGACATCAAAATGGAAAATGACCTTAAATTCTATTGCATTGTGCATCCCCTCTAAAGAAAACAACTTGTCCTCAAGTTGGAAAACTTGACCCAAGAAATAAACGCAGAACTTTATTATGCAGCTTTATATTAGACATGTGGTTGCATTTCCTTGAACGTCACCCTCATACAATAGCCCATCTTCAATGTGAGCTTCCGTTTGTGTACATTCACCACATCAATACTTTTGTGAAATAAAATCACCCATTTACCATGCCTCTTATGATTCAAAATATCTTTGTAGTTGCTCATCATAGACACCCCCAAGTCGTGCAATGAACTATCCACCTCGGCATGTTGGAAAATCTTCGCACTATGCTCTAACCTAGCTTTATTGAAGAAGACTATGCCTAAAGAATCCAAGTTGTCTTTATCCTCTTTTGGCCACTTTGGAACTTGTTTGGGCTCTCCACCACTTAATGCAAACATCTTGAACCAAGGACAATTTGAGAGGCAACTTTTGAGAGCAATCATCAAATTTCGGCTCTAAAAATCCTCTAAAATCTGTGAGACATCGAAAGCAATCTCATTTGTCTTTGGTAGCACACACAATGCAACATCAACTACATACCTTTCTTCTCGTAATTATTCTCTATCTTCCCATTGCAAGAAACAAGGCTCATTGCTTACAAGAATAGGCATTTCTAGTTCTTCATTAGTGCCACCAATGTCCTCAAGCACTTCTTCCTTGTTACCATCAATATACTCATTCAGATACTCGTCAAATACTGGAACGCGTTCTAAGTCACCTTCAAAGTCTTCTTTAACCACCGATATTCCACTTTGTGTCTTCATGATCATGTGAGATTGCAAAACAAAAAGTGGAGTGCAAAATCACATCTCAAGACCGCGAATCAATCCTACCTGAAATTGATACTCTATGGAGCATTGAAACAATGAGATCTAGTCTAATATCAATATATAAGCGTTATGCTGATCTTTCTCTACATGGGAAGCCATGCACTGTGAAATCAAAGGAAAAATAGTTTCTTCGTTTGCTTAAATGAAAATTCTTGTTACTACAGTTCGATAGTCTTGGATATATAGCACATGCATCCAGATAATTAATGATAGTCATTTGAACAATAATGCGCGTACGACGGTTTGTTATACTAACTTAGTTCGCTTAAATGGAAGTACCTGTAATCTCCACGCGATAATCTTTAATGAAAATTAAAAGAAAATCGAGTAAAGATAGATAATTCGGATTTTCGCGATGACTAATTGTAGTAATACCATAAGGCCAAATAAACATAATCCACTATAGAAATTAGTACGTGGAGCAAATTCTAGCGCATTCCGGGACTATTTAAACTCTACAAATCCAAGATTTTGTACATGCACCTCAGTCCCGAATATGCGAAGATGGCAATCGTAGGCTCGATCCTGTGAACTTTGACTCATTATCTTTTCGAGAAGAGTACGAAATTACTCTTGTTCTTTCAATCAGAAATTTTAGAAATCCTCTATTTTTTTTCTTTTATCATCTTTTTCTTTCGCAATAAGTTAATTTCATCGGGGTTTTTTCTTCTTGTACTCTACTCTATTCCCACGTTTATGATGGTCTCATGGCCTTTTTTTGTTCCTCGAGAAATTCTATATGACAGAAGAACGGTTGTTGTCTATGGCATATCATCTGAGTGAGTGAGACGTATTGATTTCATTTTCAAGTCTCCTATCAATTTCCTTTTTATTTCGGTGGATACTAATAGAGTTTTTGTTTAGATTAGAATTATTAACTTTCTATATTTGGTTTGATTTTAATTTCCAACTTTACTAGGATTCTTGGCCTACAAGTATCAGGATTTTATTTTAATTAATTAGGAATTATTTTTCTTTAATGCCACTTGTTTTGGCATTATTTAGGATTTCTTTTTTAGTAAGATTTCTAGGGTTAGGGTATTATAAAAAGGGTTGTAACCAATTTAATTATTCAGTTTTTTATCAATAATATTGCAGAGTTTCTCTCTTTCTTCCTTGTGCGCAAGGTTTGCTTGTTGCTACAAGTTGTTTATCTCGTTTGGACTAGTATACTAACTAGCCTCTTGTAAATTCCGCTGCGTCACACATATATAGCAAGAGCAGAGAAAGAAAATGGTTTACAGTAATTTCATCGATCTTGTCGTCTCGATTATGGGTGGTGGTCAGGTTTTCCTCCATTTGTTCTTCAAAGATTTCTGCCTTCCGGGACGAGAAGTGTTTGTCGATCGTGTTACACCAACGAGTGTGTAACATTTGTAATTTGGTTACAAGCCAAGTTTGAAATAAAGAGATTTTGTTGCTCCAGCTATAATTTTGATTTTGTTGTGTTCTGTCGTTTGGTTATCTATCATTTGTAATTTGGTTACAAGCCAAGTTTGGAATAAAGAGATTTTGTTGCTCCAGCTATAATTTTGTTTTTGTTGTGTTCTGTCATTTGGTTATCTATCATTTGTTGTCCTTGTGAAGCTAGATGATAAGGTTATCAAATTTTGATCCACTAAATAGAAGAGCTTCCCTCCTTTGGTAGCGGGTGACATATGACTGTCCTCGGCTTAGATGCGAAACATTGATGGAATGTAGGTTTTTTTCTGTGATGCCAATCCCGTTTCTTGGTAATCTTTGTAATTTCGTTTCTTAGATTAATAAAATTTTCTTTCGCTGATAAAAAACTACAAATAGAAGAGCAAATGATGAATTACCATTTCATTTTCCAGATCGCTTTTAGAGACGGGTTATTTTAGAGATTATTTTTGTGCTTGATAAGTTTGGATCTTGGTTTTAATAAAATGGGTTCTAACAATTTTTTTTTTCTTTTTTGGATCCCTTCACTTTCTTTTTCCTTTTTTTTTTTGTCAATCGGCAAGAACGCACCAGTTCATTGAAATAAGCCATACGGCATCTACGAATAAATCAAATACAGACCAATCATACAACTATTACTGATAACCACCCTAAAGCGAAGATACAGATAAGCCACCGGTCCGATGGTCCGAATCCAAAAAGACTTAGCACGACCTTAGATTGTTTGTGGCGATTTTGAGTCTGCAAAGCCAAGTTTGAATCCAAAATCTCTCAAAAGATTTTTAGGTGCAGTCTCGTTTTTTTACACATTCAATTGTTAATTTAACTCTTTTATTTGTGAATTTAACACTATTAATTGTGAACTTAAGAAGAAATAAAAACCGTTAATTGTGAAGTTACACCGTTAATTAACACTAATAATTGTATAATTACACCGTTAATTAACATTGATAATTGCTAAATAAACAAAGTTAATTGAAAATTTAGACAAAATAAAATAAAAATATTACATTTTATATTTTTATATTCAATATTGATCTCATTAATTAGATCTCTACGAGTAGATTTCAAATATCTGAATTTTATAAAAACTGAATATTTACAAAAAAAAGTCATAAACATTTAAGATTTTATAATTAAGTTTTGAAATAACAAAAAGGAGAGAGAGAGAGAGAGTCTCATTAATTAGATCTCTACGAGTAGATTTCAAATATCTGAATTTTATAAAAAATGAATATTTACAAAAAAAAGTTATAAACATTTAAGATTTTATAATTAAGTTTTGAAATAACAAAAAGGAAGGAGAGAGAGAGAGAGAGAGAGAGAGAGAGAGAGAGAGAGAGAGAGAGAGAGAGAGAGAGAGAGAGAG
>JAOTQK010000019.1:6161786-6174840 GCA_025642025.1 Rhododendron ferrugineum
CAACAGTGTTAAGGTGCGATACAGACGCTTGGTCAAAAAGGAGGCACCAAGACGGGGAAGCAAGGACCCTATCAAGCTGCTCCTGGATATAATCTCCCCCACTTCTGTTATTCCGCCATGTAAAGGGTATCCAGAATATCCCAAATCAATAAGACCACAATCCTCGACAAACTTCTGAAATCCTCGAAATGACCAAGGGGGATGGCTAATCCCACCCCGTTTTTCCTCAGTACACAAGATGTCATTCATATCCCCCCAAAGAACCCAAACATCACCAAGACAGTCCTTATATTTCACAAAAAATTCCCACTGGTGTAATTATTATTTTTTATTTTGTTTTTGTTTTGAAACTTGGAGTACTGCGGCTAGCACCTATCGCACCCCCACCGCACAACTCCACCCTTGCATATATACAGACACGAAAGTCACTCATCATTCATGTGTATCAAATTGTTCTATTCTTACATATTAGTGTCCAAATCTGTACACATAAATTTGTGCACGCTTTTTTTGATATGAAAAATCAAGCATGATAGTTAACTAACAATATATTCCAATATTGGTTTTTCTTTTTTGAGATATGCATAATTATTGTGCTTAAATCACTGTACATTCCACCAATTAAATCTAATCAATACATGGCGTGGACGGCAAATTAATAACGATATATAATCAAAATTTGTACTGATTGTAGTGTGATTTTTTTTTTTTTGTTCAAATGGAATAGTGATTGTAGTGTGATTAGTTACCTATCGCATCGATCTAAAGTTCAAAAGAAGAAGAAGAAAGATTTGCGATGTTACAATTTCCAAAAGTCATTACAATTAAAAGGTACTTTGGCCATTTTCCTAGAGGTCAAAAGTAGGAAACAAAGTCGAACTGCTTGGAAGCGATAGTGAACAAAATTACAAAAGAAAAAGAACAGAAAATGGAGGGTGAGAAAAATAGCTAAAATGCGAAATAAGAAAAAGAAGCTTGAAAGATATTGGGATCGGGCCTCCCGAATTAGTCGAGCTGCACAGCTGGCCGTATTAAAAGAAGAAAAAGACATTGGTGAACTCCAACTTCATGCTACTTGCCTGGTCCATTTACTGAATCAGTGAGTTCAAGCAGTGGCAGTAACGTAATATCCAACAGAAAAACCAGCATGGACAAAGCACAGAATGCCCCCAAGAGAGAGATAGTGATGGTGTGAGAGGCCACATGAAGTTCTTGACTTGTTGTTTGCCATAGTCCCAATGACCAACAAGCCCAATCCAACAGCCAATGAAACCCTGATCACATTGATAATCAACACCAACACACCAAATTAAGGGTTGTGTTATTCACTTTTGAACCTTTTGTGTATATCCAATATTTTCTTTATTTTTGTTTCAAAATCAGGCCCCGTTACTCTAAGGTTCTTATTTTTTAACTTAATTCTTAAGTACTTATTTTCGCTTTACGAGACAGGTCATTCTCTTACAATAAATCACATTTAATTCAAAAAATAAGTACTTTTTTGAAAAATATTCAAAGAAGTACTTATTTCCTTTGGGGAACGGGGCCATTTTTTCTAAACATTTTCGAAAAAACTCGTGTGGTTGTTAGGTACTTTTCCTCATTTTTCTAAATTGTTTTTTTTTTTTAAAAAGAACTCCTTTCCGAAAAGATGTCTCTGAATTCTGGAAAATCATTTTTTTGTCAACAATATACTCGCTCCATTCCATGTTATTTGTCTCTTAAATTTTTTACGTTTTTTTTTATCAACAAATAAAGCATTTTTCATTCATCATTTTCAGCTTTTCTCATCAATTTAAAGGATTAGTTGAGATATTTAAAATGGTGGGAAAAAATTGTTTTTGTAACGACTAATATGGAACAGATGGAGTACATTCTATTAGCACGACGCGTGTTTTGAATTTTCTAGACCGTTATTTAAATGGTGCTATGATAACACTTATTATGAAACATCAGAGGAGCTAGAATAGGAATTTTAGGGGAAGAAATTCACATACCATGTGAGGACGAGGCAAGCAAGTGAGCATTGCTTGCTAGGGGAAGCTTTGGAAATCTCTTCTTGAGTACAAACACTACACCCACCAAGCAAGTTAGCCAAAACATGAGCCAGAGCCAGCAGTGTGGCTGCAATTAGCCCAAGGGTGAAGGCTTCATGACTTGGTTGTTTGCACTCAAATATCCACAGCCTCAGATGCTTAACCTGTTTGAAATTAACAATGTATAAAACCATGTCTTAGACCCCCCATTCCGCTAAGGTTCTTATTTTTTACCCGTTTCGCTGAGGTTTTTATTTTATAAGTATTTATTTTCCATTTTACGAGATAAGTCATTCTCTTACAATACATCAGTACCTTTAATTTAAAAAATCAGTACTTATTTTCCTTAGCGGAACGGGACTTTTGAACAATAAACCTAGAGAATATGATGCTATAAGTCTATAGGCACATAAACCGCCTACAGCAAATAAAAAAAAAACATGAATGGATAGAATTTTACAAAAGTGTGGCTGTGGACTAATAGATCTCAAGACACAGAAATCGACCACAAACTTTTTTTTTTTTGAACAGCAGAATTTTTTTATTAACCTTAGAAACATAGGGAACATTACAGAGATTAAACAGACAAGGAGAAAACGGCATCACAACGAGGATGGGTTTTTTTCCTAGCCCGAGCTGGTTTCTGTACACCTAAATTTATTGCAGATGAAAAATGAAAATAGTAGTAGTAATTTAACAACAATCGTGTGGATACCTGATTCTGAGCAGCTTCAGCTCTTATTCCAAGTATGCCTGCTATGATATCCATCACAACAATCACAAGGCATGCAAAAATACCAACAATTCTAGCCATTTGTGAGTTTTGTGAAGATGTTGAAGACAGGTCTCTCTCTCTCTCTCTCTCTGAGTTTTATGAAGATGTTGAAGACAGCTCTCTCTCTCTCTCTCTCTCTCTCCTAGGATTGATATCTGATGGGAAGGGGAAAGTGAACATCAACAAAGAAAGGGGACATATATAGAGGAATAAAGTGCATGCCTGATGCAATATTTGTATATTCAGGATTTGCTAGTGAGATAATTCTAATAAATGCAATTAGGAAAAGCCTATTTTGTACATTTAACAGTGACAACTTTATATTTCTGCTTTTTGCTTTTTTCTTCTTTTTCCTGCTCTTTGGATTCTTTTGATAGGGTAACAAGTAAAGCAGAGCATAAACCAGATAAGCAGGAGCCATGTGTAGGCATATATCTATCAAAGACAAAGATGAATCGGTGGAGGATAAAAGGACCTTTTTGACTCTTAATAAAGACTCACAAACATTTTCTTCCACCAACCATTAAAGTACTACTCTGCAGGATTATTTCATTGACTTAAGTAGACCAAAATTTTTTGCATAAAATTTTATTCCGAATTCGGAGGACGGTATTTTCAGTGTTTGAATGCAGCTATTTAGCCGAGAAATTAATATATGCTTCGAAAAAACCCGAGGCAAATAAAAGATTTACGTAAGTGAAGAACGTAAAATTGCATCTCCTTTTTATGATTAATTATCACGTGTCCGGACTTGTTTACGTGCTCGTCAGCAACTGTTAAGATATTACATATCTAATTAGTAAGACAAACCAATCAAATATGGGATTAAGATTCCGATGATAATCTAGCATAAGGTCCAAAATTGAATGGTCCAAAGATTGGTGGACAAACAATAACCTTCGTTGAAGATTAATTTTCGTTAACAGGGGGGGCTTGATCTTTGAGAAAAACCCTGTCTTAAGGAAGTATAATGGACTTTTAGGGTCGGTGTCCGTGCCCCCTGTTTCCACTCGTTTTCTTCTTGTTTTTCTTTTTGGTTACAAAAGGTAGGCCTAAGCCTCAAACACCAAAGCCACTACTAAGTGCATTCACACTAGACTCTCTATATTTTGGACCAATTTATACCTTAAAAAATTACTTTATTACTTTAGCTATCCATTTTTAAAATAACTACTGCATCAGCCTCTTTACTCTCATTCTCACTCTCCTCTCAATAAATAATCAAACCCACCTCAATTAAATACTCTCCCTTGCCTCGGAGAGAGAAACAAAAGCAGGGAAGGTATAAAAATCAGAGAGAAAGAGAGAGAGAGAGATGGAGTACAGAGAGAGATTGGGAAACAATATAAAAATAAGAAGCAAGTGAACAGTAGCTTGTCTGTCCAAACGAGCAACTGTAGCAATGTTAGAGTTTTTTCAAAGTAGAGAGGAAGAAAGAGAGACTGATGCAGGGGGTTTTGGGTGTTTTTTTTTTTTTTTTTGGCTCTTTAATTTAGTTTGAAGAGGGAAGTAAAGAAAGATGTGGATGCTCTAACTACGTATCTTAATTTGCTAATCCCATCAAAAATGTTCTGCAGATGCTCCAGGACCTCCAAGGGGACGTGCTCGTGCATAAACTCTCTCAAGGTCCGACTTCAAGCCTGTTTTTGCTAACTCATGAGCACACCCATTAGTTTCCCTCCACACTAAATTTAGGCTATCATTCCTCAATAAACCCATCTCTAGTTTAAGGGAAATCTATAGAAATGGTTCTCCTAGTTTCATCCGAGTCTCATTTTCGTCCTCCAAATATCAATTGCTACTCTTTTGACCTTCAAGTTTGGATTTTGTACCAAGTTGGTCCAATTAATAACGTCTGTCAGCCAAACTAGACGGAAAAAAATCAGATTGAGGGCAAACGTTATCAATTGGACCAATTTGGTAAGAACTGCAACGTCCAAACTGCCATCAATCTGATTTTTTCCGTCTAATTTGGCTGACAGAAGTTATCAATTGGACCAATTTGGTACCAAATCCAAATTTGAAGGTCAAAAAAGTTGTAATTGATACTTGGAGAACGAAAATGAGACTCAAATGAAATTAAGAGGACCATTTATATATATAATTTCCCCTAGTTTAATAAGCATAATCAGATTATGGTTTGGGTCATGATTATTTTACTTCGACAGTGCATTTTTGATGTATCACCAGCTGAGAATTCGTTTCCAATATAACTTGATGGCGGGCCACCCACCTTCGAATGGTGTTTGGTCCGTGGACCATGAACCGATTAGCCTCTGGCCTGGTCACGTCGGAACCGCATGAGTTCACCGGGGTGAGCCATCTAGCGACATCTTGATCCCCGCCGATTACAACAAAGTTCAGCTCTCAACGCATCCACATTTGACTTTCCTTAACCCGGGAAACATTTGATCCAATTTCCACCGTCGTCACGGGCCACACCACCCGCTGCCGCCATTCGAGGAGTTTTGGATGAAGCTTCGTCAATATTTTATATGAGATACTTTTCATTTTATTTTAATTATCAAGATACGTATGAGTTTTAACAAACCTACGAATTGCTTTAAATCCAATTGTGACAACGTGTTAGTACTACAAGGATAAGGCAAAAGCTAGCCCGAACCCCTAGATCTCACTCTCTAAGATTAATCGGGATGTGCATAAGTTGACCTAAATACTTGAACTATTAAAAAAAAGGGATAAGACAAAAGCTCGTGATAGCGAATAAGGACAGATGAGCTTCATACCTCATATTTTCCATCATTTTAATTTCCAACATAATCCACAATAATAACCCATTGAACTCGATTTTAACTAATGGATTGGGAAAGAGGATTTCCTTCACCGAAGGACCAAAGCCTGAACTACCTCAAGCGATCGAGTTCTTGGTACATGTTTTTTTTTTTCATGGGATGGCTACCCCACGTTCTTGTGGAGCCCACCATCTTATATGAACAAATCCTTGAGATTAAAAAAACACACACTCTCGGTTACATAATTTAAGGGGAAAATGACGGTCAATGACGTGTTTTAATAATTAATATCCGCTAAGGACATTTTACTTATTAACAAATATTCTTAGCATGTTCTTGACGAGTATTAATTATCAAAACACGTCATGGACCGTCATTTTCCCTGGTGTTGTTCCTATTGATTTAATTCAAAGACGACGTTCGGCCCCATAAGTCTCGTGGATTACAAGGGAATTGGGCTCCCAAGATTTTTGAACGGTTAAAAGTTACAACTAGTATGCATCCATACTTGCCCAGCCCAAAATTTAAAATCCAAATGCCCAAACTGAGAAAAATACTTAAGATAGTTATTTAGGGGGGTGTTTGAGAATCAATCATTTTTTTGATTCTGGATTATGACTTGCAGGTAGAAAAATTGTTAGATTACAGTCAAAATCTGTAAAAGTGTTTGGGTTAAGATTTTGCGAACGGATAGTGTATAAATTTTTATAGAAAAACCAAAAAATCTTTTCGAAGGTTAGCTCTCAACACGCAGAAGGAAAAAATGCATAATGCATAAAATGCATCGGCCAAACACCCCCTTACATTCTCTACATCTTTTCCTTTCCAACGTGAAATTTCTTCACAAATCAGCTTAAACAAACCATGACAGTTCAACAACAGGAGTTCTTCCGTACGTAGGATAAGGTATTGATAAATGAAATTAATTTGTTACAAACTGGTTGCGTCAAAGAATTATCATTGAATTTTTGAGATTAGACAAACAAATTAGGACGGAGGAAGTACAAAAAAAATAATTAACTTTAAAAACTCCAATATACTCCTACTTACTCCATAAGTAATCCCACCACAAAATCAACATCCAAAAACCCAAATCAAAGCAAGCTTTCCAAAATCCTACACTCTGATCCGCACGCGCACAACACGTGCCTCTGTCTCATGTCATCTACCAAACACACACATTTACTCCCAAACAAAATTTAAAAAACAGCGTGGAAAATCAACATTTTCTTGAGAGAACATGCTTTTCAAATAAAAAATCCCAAGTCCTGATCCACGCGTGCACAACACGTGCCTCTATTTCATCTACCAAAAAAGGAGGAACAAAATAAAAAAAAAGGGCGTCGAAAATCAAAATATCCATTAGAGAACCTGTACCTGTAGTTAGCTAGCGATCGATGGAGCATTCAACTGATCAACGAAGGATTCCACCCCAACTGTTGATACAGAGCCTTCCTCTCAGCAACCTTCTTCATAGTCACCAACTGTTCGACCGAGTAAACACACAAGCCTTTCGAGTACAGCGTCGTCTGGACCCCGGGCGAGTTCACCATCACCTGAAGCAGCTGCTGCCTGTTCAACCTCCCCAATCCTCCAAACACGTTCACAGCACCATTGCCTGCAGGGTTTCGAGTCGAAAAACTTGAATCCACAGGCATCGACTGGAGCACGCTAACCTGCGCCTGGAGGAACTTGACGTACTTGTACGCCTCCTCCAGCATCGTCGCCCTGTCCATCTTCTTGTCCCACGGCAGCAGCTTCTGCAAGCAACTCGTCTTCTCGCTTATTGTCTGCCTCCTCTTCCTCGCCTTCACCAGTTCAATCTCCGGCGGGATCGAACTGGTAAAGTAGCTATTATTACTTGTCGCCGGCGAGAGAGATCTGACTCGTTTTTTAGGCGACTCGGTGAGTCCGAAGCTGTCGTGAACCGGCTCAAGCGAAAGAAGGCTCGGGAGTTTCCCGAACCTCGAATCAAACACTCCAGAGTTCGAGCCGGAGGTTTTGGATATAAAATCGAACGGCGGCTCAGTCGAAACGAGTTCGCCTAACGATTCATAGTCCACCGTTTCGTATTTCGGCACTTTGAGCTTCACGTCGACATATTCAACGGATTTGTCGACCGACGGAGCCACCGGCAAAGCTCCGTAACCGCATTCGAGCGACTGCAGCAGATACTTCTCGTCGCTGATGCTCAGAAACGACGACGTCTGAGCTTTCATGGCAGGTAGTTGACTGAATCTCGAATCGAACTCTCTAGAGACTGAACCGGAGCTTTTCGATATGAAATCGAACGGCGGCTCAGTCGAAACGACGTCGCTGACCGATTCATAGTCCGCCGTTTCGTATTTCGGCATTTTCAGCTTGTCGTCCGCGTAGTCGACGTACTTGAGTTTCGAATCTTCGACGACGTCGTAACCATAAGCCACCGGTAGAGTTCCGTAACCGTATTTTTCCAGCGACTGCAGCAGGTAAATGTCGTCGCTGAGGCTCAGAAACGATGACGTCTGAGAGTTCATGCCAGGTAGCTGACTGAACCTCGAATCGAACTCTCGAGAGACTGAACCGGAGCTTTTAGATAAGAAATCGAACGGCAGCTCAGTGACGTCGCTGACCGATTCGTAGTCCACCGTTTCATATTTTGGCACTTTGAGCTTCTCGTCGGCGTATCCGACGGACTTCAGTTTCCAATCCCCGACGACGTCGTAAGACTCATAACCACAATCCACCGGATCGACCGACGGAGCCGCCGGCACAGCTCCGTAACCGTATTCCTGCGACTGCAACAGATACTTCTCGTCGCTCAGATACGACTTCGACGTCTGAGCGTTCATAGCAGAAGAGTACAACGCGCTGATGCAGGCGTCGTCTGCGGTCGCACCAATGAACGCCGGCGGCGAGTAATCGTCGTCCGAACTCTCGCCTCCCAAAAGCAATGCTTGGAAACCTCTCTCCATTTCCTCAGAACAAATTCCTAAACGCTACAGTAAAGACAATGCCATACGTGTATGCATATATATGGAGAGAGAGAGAGAGAGAGAGAGAGAGAGAGAGAGAGAGAGAGAGAGAGAGGGGTTGGAATCCATGGGCGGCGAGGGTGTAAAGTGGTTACAGACGTTACGGGGGTGAGGACACGTGGCGCGTGAGTATTGGTTGTCTGAGGTAGTACAAATGCCTGAATCGTTTGGGCTGGGCGCGGCAAAAAGTAGTAACCGACAAGTGCCGGTGATCAACCTGTTCGTTTTTTGTTTTTGTCGGTTTCTTCTTCCATTCTCTGGGGACGATTCAGGTGCCGGGAAAAGGTAACTTTTCCGTTTTGGGCGTATTTGAATTTAGGAGAGAGAGAGAGTTGGATGATTATGCGCCGTTGGATGGGGAAGGGGAGTTTGATCGGACGGGTGGTGCGAGGAGATTGGAATGGGGTTTTGATTTGGCGTGTGGTGGGCACGTGGTTGGGATTTTTGTACTGGTTGTCGGGGAATCAGAATTGGAAGGGGGAGGGGTGACGTGGGAGTTGTTGGAATTGGGACAGGATTGTTATGAAAATGACAGGTATGCCCTCGTGAAGAGCTCGTTGTCTTGTGAACGATGATGGGGTAATTGGGAAATTTGCATCACAGGATGAGATTTGATGAGCAGAAGGGGAATGGTATTTTGTTGGGCGTGGGTTTTGTGTGCCCTGTGGCCTTCTTGTCGGTAGCAGTACAGTTTGATGAGTTGTCCCCTGGGAGGAAATGATGAGAACAAATCGGGTATAGTCTACATGGTATCCCGCAGTTCATCTGAGCCGTCTAAACGTATTTTAATTGGTCTAGATCTGAATCGTTCAAAATACGATTTGCATTGGATACTGCCACATGATACTCAATTCGCACGCAAAAACTTCTCCAAATACACAATTGTCCCATCAAATTGAAGTATTTACGGAGAGTACATTTTTTTTTTCCCCATTTTTTAAGGCACTTCTGAGTTTTGAGTATCTTCATTTCCAAGGGTAATGGGAAAGTAAGGATCATCATTTAGCTCGAAGGCCCGCGGCCCGTCCAAAGTCTGTCCGGTCCATCGGGCTTTTACCTGGCTCGTAGTTTGTAATGGGCGGGCTTGTGCCTATGATTTTTTACTCGGCCCGGCCGTAGGCCCGGCCCGTGAGCCCGCCCGTGGTACCCATCCAATAGCCCACCCACGGGCCTGCCCATTAGCCCAAAATCCCACAAAATTCTTTCTTTTTTCTCTTGCCCAAGGAAATTTAAGCTCTCCCGTTGGCCTGCCCGCTAGCCCTCCTGGCTTTCGGCCCGTCATAGCCCGTCAATTGGGCTAGCCTGTGGGCTGGGCCTAGGCTTCAATTTATGGTAGGTCGCCTGGTCCGCAAAAAAGAAAAAGCCCGGTCGGCCCCGCCTATGGGGGGGCTTGGGTAGTGACTTGGTGGGCTAGGGCGGCCCGGCCCGGCCCAATGATGACCCTTATGGGAAAGGTATTACCGTTTTAGGGACAGGAGAGCAAATCTAACGGCTCGTTGGGCAGGTGGATACAATTTTGGTATGATGAAAAAGAAAGGTGGATATTATAGGGGAAAATTAGTTAAGAAAGATAGATTAACTAAGAGCATCCGCAATGTAATAATCAAAAGTGAATAATCAAAATTTGCCACGTCAGCTTTTGATTATTCATTTGGAGAGTTGCTAAAGTTAGCAATGTGAAATCCCACATTGTTACTTTTGATTATTCAAATGCCCAAATTTGATTATTGGTTAGGATGTTGCTAATTTTGATTATTACAATGTGAACACTTTTTTAAGCACACATTGCTAACTTTAGCAATTTTTTGATTTTAATTATTACATTGTGGATGCTCTAAGGGAGGATTTGTTCGGTAGTTAAAAAGGATGGATAAGAATGGGTAAATGTATAAATGACTTTAAGAGTTTACTTAGGTACCTCTTGTGAAAAGACGGGGGGTACGTAGGTAGGTCTTGCTAATACCATGAATGGATCTTAGTTTGTCTGTCAAATATGTTTATCCCACCAAGGCCCATATCCCCTCCCTTCTCTACCCACCGAACGGGCTGCAGGGTTGGTGATGTGTACATAATTTTGTGTGTCCCTCTCAAAATGGAATACAAAACATAAACAAGTTCATCTTTGCTATGTTTTTTTTTCCCCTCAAATTTAGTTTTGAGGTGGTTTAATTAGAGTCACTGGTTTAATTAGAGTCACGGGTCTGAGGTTAGGACTAATATTTGGGTCATGTTTTGACCATATATCAAGAAACCCAAAATGGAGATGGGTATTCTTCACAAGTTTAATCACTTTCAACATTCACAAATCTGGTCCAGTTAGCACTTTTTATGCATCACTGGATGCCCCAGGCCCAGGGTCAACTTGAAAAGTGAAAACCCTCACTTTGATCAATTCTTCACTTCTTCAGTAGTCCTAGATGCTTTTATCAAATGGGTTTGGCAGAACAAGCAATTGGGTAATGAGTACATCAAAACTGAGGAAATGGAGGAGTTTGGAATAAGGGTTCCTCCTGTCCTGGGTCAACACACTACTTTCCCCAAGTGAAGATTCAGTTTTCATTGAGGATATAGGTTTTGAGGCGCGCGAAGAACTTGATTGTGTTCAATGGAACATGCATGGGTAAAGGCAAAGAGGGTGTACGTCAACGAGAACCCTTGGTCGAAGGCTTTGCCTCATTTGAAGCTGGATTTGGATAAGATGATCTCGTATGGTGAAGTGAGGACTCAGCCAAAGGCTGTGTGTTTGTCTACGACAGGCCGAGAGCATTGTGAAAACCCTCACTGAAGGCTGTAGGGGATGAAACTGAAACTTATGGGTTGGACAATCTATTGGATGTTTTTGAGTCCATGACCAAAGGTGGTGTATTATTATGAATGAAAAGATTATGCCAAATCTCCCTCTCATGACTTCTTTAGTACCTTTTCAGCTGAGTTATGCGCTTAACTCAGTTGATTCAATTACATTGAGTTACAACAAATTGTTGCTAGAGAAATTGGATCTCTCTTCATGATTATATTTGGTAAAACCTCTGTGTAAACTTTCTTAATTGGTTGGGGTTTGTGTTGTGTCTTTCTAATTAGCTATGTAGGTTGTTCGGTCTAGTTTGGACCATTTGTGAGCACTTTTTGGGCTCACAATAATGATCGGAACTATTCTCTCTTTAGAGCTCATCGAGAACATTGACCACTCCAATAGTGGATTGCAATCAATTTGATACAATTATCTGAAGATCATTGCATTTTGATATTTTTTTAACGATATTCGATCCCATAATTTTTGACGTGTTCAATGTTCTGGACGAGTTTTAAATAACAATTCCGATTATTATTGTGAATCGGGGAAGAGCCACAAATAGTCCAAAGCTGGACCGGACCGGATGGAGGGTGAGACTGGACGAGATCGTCTCCCCCTTTTTGCCAAAGCAGAGGGGGGAAACCCGTACACGGTCTGACAGACTGAAGAGGCCGATGCTAAAGCTCCTTCCATGGCGTCGTTCACCTCATCAAACCCTAATCCTACTCCCAAACACCTCCTTCCCCATAATCCACCCACCATTCCTCTACACCTCTCGTTTCCTAACCCAGTCCCAGTCCCAGTCCCAGTCCCAGTCCCAGTCCCTCTCCGACGACCTCCACGACCCTCCATTTTCACCCATCTCCAAAACCCTAATAACTCCCCAAACCAACTCCACCAACAAGAACAACAAAAAACAGAAGATTACCCCCAACGGCTCCAAAAAGGCCCAGGTTTTCCCTTTAAAGTCCGATTTGCCCTTCGATTTCAGATACTCCTACTCCGAGGCCAACCCATCGGTTGAGCCCATCGCGTTTCGGGAACCGCCAAGGTTCTCTCCCTTCGGCCCTGGCCGGCTCGACCGGAAGTGGACCGGAACTTGTGCTCCGGCTGAGAAAGGTGTTGATTTTGCGAAGGTAGTAGAAGAGCGGAATGCGGTTCTTGGTGAACCGCTGGCGGAGGAGGAAGCCGATGAGCTTGTGGAACGGTATCGGCATAGTGATTGTTCTCGGCAGATTAATTTGGGTACTTCTCTGTTTCTTTTTGTTGATGTGTATTTCTTTCGTGTATCTGTTTTTCTGTAGGAGTATTATCTTTGGTTTATGCTTTTTTTAATAAGGTAAATCTTGTGAATTGTGTGAGACTGAATTCTACGCAGGTTTCGTTTTCTTTGTAGTTTTCGTTAGTTGCTATTGGGATTTACGTGGGTTTGCTATTCTGATTGGATTCCTGGACAATGTTTACTTACTCAATTGGTATGGACTGGAATTGTATTCCGCTGAGGGAAGAAGAAAATGAAATGATCAATGAATATTGTGTGTGTGCGCGCGCGAGAGAGAGAGAGAGAGAAGCTGTGAACTTCCGCTCTCAATTTCAACACAACTTAACTAGAGAGAGAGAGAGAGAGAGAGAGAGAGAGAGAGAGAGAGAGAGAGAGAGAGAGAGAGAGAGAGAGAGAGAGA
>JAOTQK010000019.1:6174940-6187498 GCA_025642025.1 Rhododendron ferrugineum
GGGAGAGAGAGAGAGAGAGAGAGAGAGAGAGAGAGAGAGAGAGAGAGAGAGAGAGGCTGTGAACTTCCGCTCTCAATTTCAACACAACTTAATCCCAACTTTAGGGAGTTCTCACCGTATTTGTTTCCACCATAGCATTGTTGAGAAGTGTCATTTGGGTGTTATGCTCTTGAGAACAATGTACTTCTTTCATATAAATGTAAGGAGTGGGGAAAATGATTGCTGGATCTATGCCTGTATGCTCCAATTGTACTTGATCATGTAGTTAGATCGGGAAGCAAAAACAATGATACTTCATTAGGCTTAAGCTCTTTCGTTTCCAAATAAATGCTGATTCGTAGTAATTTTCCTTCAGGAAATGGGGGTGTTACGCACAACATGATTGAAGACATCCACAACCACTGGAAGCGTGCTGAAGCAGTGAGGATCAAGTGCTTAGGTGTGCCAACTCTGGACATGGACAATGTGTGTCTCCACCTTGAGGTTTGAACTTGGAACTGGTCTTTCTATCCCGGGAGAGAAACATTTTTCCTGTTTTGGGTTTTGATCTTTATGGGCTGAAAATGTAGTCGTGTCTCTGTAGGATAAATCTGGTGGGAAAGTTATCTATCGGCACATAAATATTCTCCTATTATACCGGGGTCGAAACTATGACCCCAAGAAGAGACCAGTCATTCCTTTGATGTTGTGGAAGCCATATGCACCAATATATCCAAAGCTTGTCAAGAATGTTGCTGATGGTCTTTCGTTTGAAGAAACCAAGGAAATGAGGAACAGAGGACTGAATGCCCCTCCTTTGATGAAACTTAGTAAGTAAACGTGATTTTTCAGAACATTATGCAGGTACTTGCTTCAATGCTTACTTTTCACTTACATGCCTGCAGCTAGGAATGGTGTTTATGTGAATGTAGTGGAGAGAATGAGGGAAGCATTTGAGACTGAAGAGGTTGTACGATTAGACTGCGCCCATGTGTTTACAAGTGACTGCAAGAAGATAGGTGTAAAGTTAAGGGTAAGACTTGTTCTCCATTACAACCAAGTTTTTAGTCTCAAAATGTTGCTATGACTTTATCATTCCCCTATTCTGGTGTCATTGTAGGACTTGGTACCTTGTGTTCCCATCTTGTTCAAGGATGATCAGATTGTACTGTGGAGGGGAAAGAAGGATCTAGAACAGCACTCAAGCTCATCGGTAGAACCCACAGGTCTGCAGGCAAACTGATGAGTCTTTGGGTATTTGGGTTAGGTTTCGAAATAGCCAAACCAGGTTCAAGATGTACATTGGTTTAGTTACGACTGGGCTGCCAGACAAGAGGAGGGTTCCAATGCGTATGGGTACCTGTGGCTGATTTATGCCTTTACCACAACCTGTAGTTACAAGATGCCTGGCCAGTTCGCCGGACCCTTACTGTTGAGCTCGTGGTACATGGTTGGATGCTCAAACCTGGTAAAGAGTGACGAGGGTCGGTTTTGGCATGTGGTGATTATGTTGTTTGCAGGCAGTGGCAGTTTTTTTGTTTGTAATATGTAACCGATCCCACCAACTACAACCTTAGGTTGCGCGGCCGCACCATATACCAGAGGCCTCTTCCATGTCTATTTTGCGCAAGCATTTGCTTTTAGAGGATAGTGGTCCAAGGAATTTTGCTCTTACTGAAAGTCGAACTAGAGACGGTACTTATGAGACACTTATATCTTCCTTACCACTTAGAGCTATAACCGTTTGGTTTGCAGACAAAGGAAGTTGAGTATGCATACTTGAGTTCCAGACAAAGGAGAAAAGAGAAAGGAAGGACTAACATGTATTATGGGGCCTACCCTGGATATGGGAATTATGAACAGCCACAGCAGGTAAAAGAATGTTATAAGCTTTTGCTCTTGTGGAATTTGATTTTGCAATTAGAGATGGTATGAACTTGCGAAGCGTGGGTGACCAATTGCCAGAACATTTACATTCTTGTTAGTTACTAGACTTCATCCAAGAATATCTTTGTTGTTTATGATCTTTTTGGGCACCTCTTCTTATTTACTCAGTCATGACGTTTTGATTAGCTCAAGACGTATAGTTTCGTGTATTAAGCTGTTGCTATGATGATACAAGGTTGTTGCCCCTTTGCTTTTCACCAATTCACCTAGCAGTCAGCAAATGTGCAGTCTTTTTCTCCTTTTTTTGCAATGAAAATTATTCATGCATATCGGTTAGTGACTGCAATTGCCTTATGGACCATGTTGCATGGTAAATCTGGCTCTAGAATCTGGTTGGTCTTGTAGCCCGATAGGCGATAGCAGAAATTACTGAAACTATTGACCCAAGATTGATTGATTGATCTTCATGGCTTGAATTGGGTTTAAAAGGACAACCCTATGGAGTCAAAAAAAAAAAAAATTGAAAAAGAAAGAAAGAATTATGTAGAGCTCCATCATGTTATTAGCTCCATCAGTTGGTCACCTGCATCTGTATGACTGTATCTGACATTCATGTATTGGTTCTGTGATTATGTTGACATGATTATGATATGCACAA
This sequence comes from Rhododendron ferrugineum, assembly GCA_025642025.1. Lineage (NCBI taxonomy): Eukaryota > Viridiplantae > Streptophyta > Magnoliopsida > Ericales > Ericaceae > Rhododendron > Rhododendron ferrugineum. The sequence continues at coordinate 6,177,465 of JAOTQK010000019.1, forward strand.
GGAAAAATGTCTGGTTGTGTTTCTCTCTTCTCAGTGATCTGTTGCCGCCCATAGAGAAGCGGAGCGCTGTTGATGGGTCCATTCGATTCATGTTTGACCTAGTTAGCTGCAAGTCACCCAGTCATAATCAATGTTGCTGTGATTTAATGGTGCTTGTTCGTGGAGTTAGCGCGCACAGAGAATTTCACTCAGCTTGCATTGTTTCTCTTTTTGTTGCCCGTGTTTCGTTTTTATCTGTTCTTTGGGATTCTACTGGAGTGTGTTCCAGTCTATTACGAGTCTATGACAATATTGATGCACTTATACTGTAATAGCAATGAGCTACTAAAACTTGTGTAGATTGTGGATTTGGATATTTCTCCACCATGATATAACTCACCGAGTCACCAATAAAGGTACACACTCTGTAAACCCAATTCTACAAAGTATCTTATACTTTCAGAACCAGGGTCATTCTTTTGAACATTTCAATTTATCTACTGTGATGTGAGTCAAGTTCGACAGAAGTAATTGGGGACCTCTCTGTTTTCTTTTGTTTCTTTGTAAGTCATTAAGGTGGTGAACAGAACAAGAATTCGCTTTATTTATCAACGATTGGATCATTGTTCTTGAATCAGAATTCTAGTTTATCTTCAATCCAAAAATCCCAAGGTTCCCAACCATGTCTTTTCCTCTTCTCTGATCAGTAGATAGATTACTCAATTTACTTGTGAGCAGTGACTACATGAAATGTTTCTTGGTTATGTAGCTTTTAGGCTAGGTTCCGCTAAGCAAAAGTTTAGCACTTTTTGTCTTTATTTAAATTTTTTCCGCGTTTGTTAGTTTTGCATTGAACTTTTGTGGATTATTGAGTGATGAATCGGAAAAGTAAAAAGTGGCACTTTTTTCACCTTTTTAACTTAAAAGTGGATATTTCTCAAAATATTTGAGTAAAAGTAATTTTTTTAGTATTAGTTTAAACTCTAGAATCGAATAATAGCCAATGATTCTTTACTTTTAGTACAGGGAAGAAATTAAACCAACTGTGTTGTCCAAATTGCGGTCCCAATCTTTTACGAGGTCCACTGACACTTTTTCAATGCCTCTAATAAATTCACCAAAAAAGAATACCTCTAAATGACAAAAAACAAATTAAGGCCTCAACCATTTAAGACCCAATTTATATTTTCATTTTTTCCAGGACCACTTTTAGTCTTTTATTACAACTATTCAACTAATACGTATTTTACGCACAGTCCGGGCCGGGCAGAGGAGATCGCAAGTGCCACCCACGTTTTCAAAAAAAAAAATAAAATAATTCTACATTGATAAAAGTCGATTAGGTACTTATCCATATCGAACAATTGGTTTATTTATATAATGAAAATAGAGATTTAAAAAATATGCCATTCAAATAGCTATTTAAAATTCTCACAAACTATCTTCTGAATAGTTTACTGTACTTTAGTTGGCTGTTATGCCAGAGAAAGATTAGAGGGCACTCTACAGCTCACTGCCGAGTATATTACTCCATGGCAAATTTTTTATTTATTTATCTCTGTACCCTTTTATATTATTGTATACATATATACATGCATACACATGTAGATTTGTGTGATTCCTCTGCCCTCATACCGTTGCTTCACATACACTGTTTGTCATTCTACACCAGTTGGGAACCACTTCCTGCTCCAAATTGACTTACCATTTGCAGTTGCCCTCCTTCTGTTTGTCTTTTTGCCCATCTCAGTATATTGGCTTCTTCTTCTTCCTTGAACCTTCTTCCCCTTCTCATTCCTTCTAATCTCACCTCTGTCTGTGCTGGGTTGCTGATCTTTTCTCAACATCCTTTGCTACTATTCCAAACAAAGGATCTGGTTTTGAGGTGGGTTTTGGGTTTTCTTCAATTGGGCTCATGGTTGTCTCTTGTGACCTTGAAGTAGGGGTCAATGGGGAAGAGATCTTCGTTCTGGACAAGGTAAATTCTCTGCTCTTGGCCTCTGTTTGCTTGTTGTTTGTCGTTGTGAAGAAGCAGTTTTTTTTTTGGTCTTCTTTCTGTCTCCAAAATTAAATCTTGTTCTTCATTTGTTCACTGTAGTTTGGTTGTCTCTTGTGATCTTGGTTTTATCATGTCCCAAGAATTCTTCTTTTCCTCTCTGTTTGGCTGCTGGGATTACTTTGGAAAAGGAAAGGATAAATTTTTTGCTTGACCTCTAGAAATTAAGAACCCTCAAGTGATCCCAGTTTGGTTTAGAGCATGTCCAGCATTTACCTATAATTCTACTTAAATTTGAGTAAAAGCTTTATTTGATATGAAGCACTCTCATAGATTAAACTGAATCTAGTAAGCATAAGTAAGCTTTATTAATGACATAGTTGTAAATTTACGAGGCACAAAATAGTCTTCTCAAATTTGAGTAAGGATTTGAGTCTCGTTAATTTGAGTAAACCTCACTTTGATATAAGTTTGAGTCATGTAGTAGAGTTATTTGGAGGCATATTTACTCAAATTTTGAGTTCAAGTGAAAAAAAGTATAGAGCTGGAGAAGCCCTTGGTTGGAACTACCTCCCACCTATTGGAAAACCTACATTTCTTTTTACCATCCAGAAAATGCTGATATTATATATAAGAAAACAGTACAATAAAAGGGGACACTATCGGTCCGAAAATATAGAAACAACAACTAAAAACAACAAATAACAACAACAAAACCAAAAAAGAAAAGCCGCTTGGAACCACGACGCCGGAGCCAGACCCGTCGAACACACTCGTGAAGAGGGGTTGGAGAGGCCGAAGTTGAGAGGCCATGTATGAACAGAGCAGAGACCCTCCTGGGTAACCTATATTTCTAGAACATAGTTTTGAAAACTTCATTTTCGATTCTTTTGACTTCAATTTCTTTCGTTCGGAAATATAGGAATAATTGGTTAACACTTATTTAGTTCTTCACATTCTCTTCCATTTGATCTTTGTGATGTGTGAAGTATTGTCTTTAAATTTCTTTTGTCTTATTCTACCGACCATTTAATTTTCACCTAATTTTCAAAATGTGAGGCTTTCTTTGTTCACCATCTCAATCACTGGTCTCCATTCCCTCTACCATTTTCACCTCTATACATTTATTGCTGTCAGTTCTGGGATTTCCATGGCCATACCTTTAATTGCAAATCTCTCCTTCTATGAGAGTGACAAAAGGGTTGCCCTCATACTGTTTATTGTCCTTTTTTGGTCCGACGGTCAGGAGTGTCCGAGCCAACTTACATGCACCTCGACTATTGTCCTCTCTGGGACTAGGGGATTCACAAGAGATTTTTCTCTTGTTGCTTGACCCCTCTAACTCTGGATGTTTGGGTTTACATCTCATCCTTTAAGAGTTATTTATTGTTGTTCTTTCCCTCCTTTGCTGGGATTATCACCAGACATCTTTTCGTGATTCCCCTTCAACAATTTATTGTCTATAACGACCTCTCAGCATTCTTTTGCAGGAATTGGGACAGATCACCTTTTCAGCACTTTCTTTTTCGGATTGTTAAATTCAATGCCTTTGGTGGGCTTTTAAGCACTAGAGGATCCATTTAGATAATGATTAAGAATTGGGCATTGTGTTTCCTTTGTTATTGGGATTAGTTATTTAGCTTGAGTTGGTCCCTTTACTTTCCATATTATCCTCGCTTACGCAAATGTTATTGTGTCTGGGTATTCTTTTCCTGGGTTTGCTTCTTTATGTTTTCTCCTTTGTCAACTGTATTTCTGATTCTATATTCAGGATTTTGTCCATCATCTAAAACTGTTGAGTAATGAACGTTTGCAGAAAACAATTTGCTTTTATTCAGGCAGATTAAGTAAGTTAATAGGTAAATCGAGGATTGACACGCAAGGTCTGAAGGTGATATTCCATGACTTCCCAGGAGGGGCAGAGAGTTTTGAGCTCATGACAAGGTTCTGCTACAACAGTGGCAAATTGCAGATAAATCCCTTAAACCTTACTCCCTTACATTGCGTTGCACATTTCATGGAAATGAACAAAATGGCTTCCGGAGCCCTCAATTTACTAGAGCGAACAGATAAATCTCTTGAAGAGATCAGGTACTGGACATGGTCTGAGCTTTTGGTAGCTTTAAAGCAGTGTCAAGATTTACTTCCGGTTGCAAATTCTTGTAATATACTTGAAATATACTTGGACTCTCTGGTTGGAAGGCTATCATTGGCCAGTGAAACAAGTCCATGTCCTTCAACTTCTTCACCTGATAGCTTTGACACTCAAAGCTATGAGAGCTTGAAAAGTAGCTCCTTCCGGGCAACATGGTGGTTTGAAGATCTCGTGGCTTTGAACCCTTATTTGATCGAAATGGTAATGAAATCAATGGTTTCGTGGAAATTTGACCATGCCACTATAAGTAGGTTCCTCTTTTATTACCAGAAGTCGAGGTTTATTCTTGCTACTTCTGATGAGAAGCGTGTAATCGCTGAGACTGTAGTCAATATGCTCTCTTTGCTAGATCGGAGTGCAATTTCTTGCAAGAGTTTGTTTGGGATCCTTAGAGTTGCTCTGAGTTTGAACATAAGCAAATTATTTAGGGACAAGTTAGAGAGTATGATCGGTTCACAGATGGATCAAGCAACTCTAGATAATTTACTCGTCCCACCTCCAGCCGGAGTAAACTACCTATTTGATGTAAATCTGGTGCTGAGTTTTGTTAAGTCGTTTGTTGGCCAAGGACTATGTTGCGTTCCTTTGGTACGATTGAAGAAAGTTGCTAGCTTGATGGATTTGTACATAGCAGAAGTAGCACCAGATCCATCTTTGAAACCGTCGAAGTTTTTGTATCTAGTCACCGCCTTGCCAGATTATGCCAGAGACAATTATGATGCAATCTACCGTGCCATGGACATGTATCTAGAGGTACTACTATTGCTCTTGTTTTCATTATATGGTCTTGAACCGTTTATTCAATAAATATTTTTGTAATCCTTTCACCGTGTATCTAAAAATTGGATCATAAAAAAGATAGTTGAGAAATCAGAAACTGAAAGCAGTTTATTAAATGCAATTTCTGCATTCAAAAATGAAATTAGTGGACAAGAAAATGGTGTTCTTCCTCTATATATATTCGTATGTATAGCCTGATTTTTTACTTTTATAACCCTAGTGGTCAATCTGAATGTTTCAAACTTTCAAGACATTTTAATTATGTAACTCATAACCTTGATCTTGTTTCATCATTTTCGCTGTGTTGATCTTTTTACAGGTCCATGCAGCACTATCTGAAGAGGAAAAAGTAAATGTGTGTTATGGACTGAATTATGAGAAACTCTCCTCAGAAGTCTACAAACACCTAACTCAGAACAAGAAATTCCCATCAAAATCAGCAGTCCAAACTCTCATCTCTCCACAGTGCAATCTCAAAAGCTTGCGCGGAGGGACGGACCATCCGAAGCCCTTTATCGACTCTTCATGTAGTTTTGCGGACATCGATATCAAGGGAAAGAAAGATGAGGCTTGTGAACAAATTCTGCTTTATGCGAGAAAGCTTGATCTCCCGGCTGAAAACGAGAAGCTCAGAGCAAATTTGCAAGGCATGCAATGGAGGGTAGCGGAGTTGGAAAAACTTCGTGCGAAAATGCAAGACCAAATGACAAAGATGTTGAAGTCAAGATCATCAAGCCACAGAAACGGTAGATCCTTGCCTAGGCTTTGTTCATGATGGGCACTTCTCATTCAGGATTATTCTTCATGATTGTTTCGCGGCAGCGTTTGGATCTTCGATTTATGGAGGAGCTCGTGGAACAAAATGGAAATGCAAGGAAACACAGCATGGAGTCGTGGAGAGAAATCTCGTGTCTTTTTTCGTTTCTCTTCGCAAAATACTGTGAACACAGATTTCACGGGATCGATGTCTGCTCCTTTAGCCGAAGCAAATCCGAGATCCGACCGCAGCCTACATGTTTTTGCACATAGCATGAGAAATGAGTTTCTGTTTTTTTGTTTCTGTTTTTCGCAAGTTTGTAGCAGTTCTTTCTTTCTTTCTTTCTCATCTGTTGCATTAATAAAGGATATGTTGAGGGCCTTATCTATTCTACAGGAATTGAAATGTTGGATAGCTAGCTGTATATAAATCATAAAGAGGAAAAAGGCTGTTTGTTCTTTAATGATCTGTTTTTGTGTGTGTGTGTGTGTGTGTGGCGTGTAGAACTATTTTGTGTTCTTTTACTATCTGTTTCTTCTTTTTGTGGTGTGTCTGAAAGCATCTATGAGGTTAAGTCCCTTTCCATGTCACTCTCATAGTCTCTCACGTTGAGGCAATCAATAATGCAAGTTGGCTGGACTGGATATGGCAAGCACATAAATTGGATGGAGTACGATTAAGATGTCATATTGTTGGCCTCCGTGAGATTCGAACATGCGAACCTCATGGTTATTTGATGTGCATCAGTTGACTTACTGCGTCAACTATTTTCTGTTTAAATTAAGGCTCTGTTTGTTTGGACGTAAAATATTTTTGGGTAAAATATTTTACCTATTTTTCCGGTGTTTGGTTGTGTAAAAAATGAGAAAAATATTTTACATGTAAAACATTTTCCATCAATTGGATGAAATGATTTACCCTTAAATCTTCCGTAAGTTATTTTCTGAAATGAACCCGCTACTTTCTACTGTAATTCTTATTGCTCAGTTTCCTCGATCGTCAGTCCTTACCCACGTTCAATTCCCATAATCTCATATCTCTCCACTGTTTAAACTCATCATCTCCCTCTGTACACTATTTTGTTGATTTCCGAAAATATTTTCAAGTGCCAATCAAACACCGGAAAATAAAAGTTTAAAGTTTATTTTCTGAAAAAACATTTTACATTGTAAAATATTTTACATCGAAACAAATGGAGCCTAATTGTGTGGCAGAATTCACCAAAATTAGTAGAGAAAAAATTTACTGAGTTTACTGAAAAAAAGGAAGAAGATGCTAATCCAAACAGTAAGTCTAACGGTACAGAAAAGTGTACAAATTTTTGCGTACAAATTTTGTGTGGGGCCCACTACGGGTCCCACACAAATGATCCGAGCCGTTTATTAAATGTAAAACAGTTTTTCAAGGGCCTCCGCGAAAAATTTGTTCAATCCGATACTTATAGATGCTTAATCCAATCATCTAACTTTTGATTTTGATTCCCGGATAATGAAACATTCTATAATTGGATTGAGCATCTATAATTATCGGATTAAACAGATTTTTCACGGGGGCCCTTAAAAAACTATTTTACATTTAATGAATGACTCGAATCATTTGTATGAGACCCATAGTGAGCCCCACTCAAAATCTGTACGCAAAAATCTGTACACTTTTATGTACCGTTAGACTTACTGCTCCAATGGGGTTTGTTCCGAAGTCGGTTATTAACCTAAATGCTGCGCTTCTATTATTAATAATTATTTTCCTTGGGAACTCCTACAGTATAAAAATTGATACTGTACGTAGTAGTAGAATATTATTATTTTAAATTGATACTGACGAAGTTCAAGAAAGGCATCTCGCTTACACGCCACTCTTGTCGTCCTACTTTCAAAATCTAACGTTCATTTATTTATTTATTTAATTTTTTAGAATGTTCTGGGCTAGCTTGCGCGTACTTCGGACTAATCTTTATAGCCCCTCTCTAGCCGTTTCGTGGGGGATGAGGTGGCCTCAAGAGTTGTTGACAATGAGAATCGAACCTGAAACTTTAGGATGAATCAAACACGTAAGTCTCAGGTCAAGACTACTTGACCAACCCCTTGAAACCGATCGCGACCGTCCAATAGTTCTGGACGGTCCGAATTTTACCGAAGTTTAACTCTTTTCCGAAAAAATTTCATTCATATCCGACCCGTCACGATTGGCTCCCTAAATGACTATATTTTCTCTTATACCGAAATTGATAATGGAGTTACGAAGAACATCCTCTTGCCTTTCTCGTTCTTTTTTCAACCAATGCGAGTATATTTATACTTTATAGGGAAGAGCGAAAAAAAATCCAAGATCCTAGAATTCCCAGACCACAGAGAGGTTTTTCGGATCTTTTGGTTGAGTTCCGTTTAACTTTTGAGACTTTTTGAAATTTTTTTTTCTCATTAAGACGAATCAATAATTTACAAAAGTGAATATTTTCAAAAATATTTGGGTAGAAGTAAAAATAATTAGGTTTTTTAATTCCTCTTGTCAAGACGAATTAATAATCTACAAAGGTTTGGCACAAAATTAATAAACGTGAATTTTTTTATATTTTAAATAAGGCCAAAATTCACTTTTTATTTAGTGGAACCCCACCTAAATACACAGTTGTTATGAGTTAAATACACCTTGGGTGGTCAGGCCAGTATTCCCAAATCCCTATTATCTATGTACTTCGTGTTATTTTTGCTGTTTCAAAAAAAAAAAAAAAATAGTACACAATTAGTTTTGTGGGTTCATGTAGGGTTCATATCAACATTCCAAATAATTCATTTTGTAGAATTTGTCGAGAATCTTAACCGTGCTGAAATTGTGTTAACGTTTGGAAGATTGAGCCCATATACATTGGCATGGCCGAAAAACCTGAAATAGCCCAAGATAAGGTGGGCGTTTTCGACATATATTGGCGATCCCTTTGGGCTCATTTTCTCACCATCTTTGCAGCAAAATATAAAGCCAAGGATTTGCCCTACTCTATATGCGTAATCCTCCAATTTCAAGAACAATACAGTAAGTCCATGTTGACACAGTGAAGAGCTTGTACAGTTGTACTAACAAATCTTATCTACTACTATGAGATTTCTCTATAAGGATCGTGTGAGGGTTTTCATCCAGACCGTTCATCTCGACAATCAATGGTAATAATAAAATTTTATCGGTAAAAAATACAAACACATACAGACTATTGATTGCCGAGATGGACGGTTCGGATCCCATGAAAATCATCACACGAAAGAATCCTCGTAGAAGATCCAGGTCCGCAATTATGTTACCTGAAAACCTGCCATATATTATTCGTTTCTTAATTTCATATCACTGCCTAAATTTTTTTTTCTTCTTGGCAAGAGAAATTTACTCTATTAATTTTTGACATATTACAAAAATTATGATTGGCTCACTATTTCGAAGTACCCCTTTCGAAATAATGTGCCTCAAATGATATATTTGTTCGTACTTCCCCGATGATACACGTACAATGATAAAACAATTTTTGTGTTTCGCAGCGTTGCTCTTCTAAATTATTTACTCCGTATTTTAATAGTATAATAAAAATCAACATATCTTTTCCTTAATCTTTTTTTTTTTGATAATGCATGATGTTTCGGGCCAACTTGCGCGCACCTCAGTCGACTAATCTTGTCCAAAGTGAAAACTTCATTAATTTATCAAGTGAAGAAAACACATTTGCTGTATCGAAGATCTAAAGATTCTCCAAATTAAGAAGCAAATTTCCAACTTTAATAGCTATGCTCTTTTTTATTATTAACTTGAGAACAATGAGAAGTGAGAACTATTGGCTAACAAGACGTAGTAATGGCTTCAATTATCACCGATAAGACCCAGTTCTTTGCTTGATTATCCGGAGCTCCATGCCCATCTCCGTTCTGGTAACTGCATTGGGACATTCGAGCAAGGTTAATAGCTGTTTCAATAAATGGTTTCTCAAATGGAGAATCAACTGTCACTCGTTCTTTGTTCATCTTCTTCCATGTCTCGTCAATCAATTTCCTTATGTGCTTTCGGGCTTCTTCTTCCGAAAGCCCGGTTTCGTGCATGTAACACAGGATTGAGTTCGCGGATTCACCTCTCTCCAACTCGGCCTGTGGCACAAAAAAATAAAATAAACGAGGGTGTCAAACTTATGGATTACTGAAATCGATAACTAGATTGTTTTCGCTTTCATTGTTTCTATTCTCTGTCTCTATTTTTTTTTTTTTGTGTTTTGAGAAACAAATATTTTTTTTAAAACACAGAATCTTCTTATTGCTTTTTGTAACGACCCTGATTTTTGGTCAATAAAAATTTCGTTAAATATTTGAATTTTATTTTAACTACTTGGATTTCAT
>JAOTQK010000019.1:6243438-6260487 GCA_025642025.1 Rhododendron ferrugineum
TTCTCTGTGGGAACGATCCGGTCTTCCGGTTTAAATGCTATCATCGACCTAGCCCTATGCTCGGGTGCGAACCTTTCTAAGAGGTTAGGTTGCGGAGTAAGCAAACCCACATACATCATAGTTGTTGGAAACAAATATCTTGAATGTGACATCATATTTGTTTTTGCAAAAGCAAAGTAGCCCTATGTCGCCATATTGTTCTTTGTGTTTTAGATTCACTTTTCTGTTTGTATCATCGATGGTCTCCTGAGCAGGCGAGCTGTCAACTAGGGCATCATGAGATTCAGTTGGTGTGTCCTCGCCAGCATCAGCAAACTCCTCGATTTGCTGCTCGACATCATCGTCTAGATGCCCCTCAGGCACTTGAGACGATTAAGGGCGGTTGCTTGGCAGATCATTCTCAACCCACATAGGGGAGTCTTCTGCAATTCTTGCCTTTGTAAGGCACGCTTCCCAGCACGCAGCCCAAATCTGATCTTGTATGGCCGACATCTGTTCGACATAACTAGCTGTAGCTGCATCAAAACCTTTTCGGTAGCCATCTTCATGCGCAGCTTTCTTGGTACTGTCAATTTCTGACAGAGCCTGATTAAGACTGTCCTCAGCGGTCTCGAGTCTTCCTTTCATCTCATCTGTATCCAACTTAGCTTCGTCTCTCTCTCTTTCTCTCCATTCTTGAGACTGTCCGCAGCAATTTGGTGTTGTCATTAAGCAGTCTGATCCTCTCAGACTCTGCTTCTTGGAACATTTGGCCTAGTATGTTCAAGTCCTACGTTGTCTGGAATGTTGTACTTGGTCTGCCATTGCAACAGGAATTTCACAAAGTTTTCTAAATTTTTCGGGCTTGGGTCCACTATCACCCTCATCTGCCATGGAAATACTCGAAGAAAAATGAAAACTAGAAATGGGAGTGGATGAAACCCTAGAAACCGATGAGTCTGAGAAGATATCTCAGAAAGAAAACCCAAGAAGAGAGAATAGAAATCTTACGAGGTTGATGAAATTGTTGCCTGCAACACGAACGAGTAGCAGACGGCGGCGATGGCGGAGAGAGGATTTTTCGCCTGGGTTATAGAGAGAGAAAGAGTATATTCGATTTTGAGTATAAAAACCCAAAATAAACCCTTGAGAGAAGTTAAAGGGGGAACGGACGGAAGCGAAACGACGCCTCTGACACTGTAACATGAAAAGTAATGGACTGAGGTCTTGTGACAGAGCCATAGTAATGCCATTCTGATAGAACGTCAGCTCGAATTAAATGCAAAGTGTATGAAACATGCCACGTGGAGTCATGACCTCGAGAAGGTATAATGACAAGGCTGCCAAAACATCAATGGGTAAAAATACTATGTCTGCATGGGGCCCAAGGAGTTCGGCCTAAAGTCTATCTCTAAGCTTCACCCATTGCCCCCGAACAGTGGCAACGAGCAAAGCTGGGGAGCAATTGTAGGGAGGTATTCCCGAAAAGGTACAACTAGAGGCCGAACATGTGATATGCTGGGTCCGTGTAATGAGAAAAATAATGTAAGACGCCGTGCAAGATGGTGGACGGCAGTAAAGGACCAAAGACATGAGAAGTCGTTAATTGGTACAGTCTGTTCGGCAGTAAAGGACCAAAGACATTAGAAGTCGTTAATTGGTACGGTCTGTTCGGCTGATGAGAGTGCCGGACAGATAGAGTTATCTGAAAGAACATAGTCTTAAGAGATAAGGCAGTAGGAATATTCCAGAAGGGGAACCCAATATCCAGTCAAGATAAGTAAGAAGATAGTCCTGTTATGGAACGAGTCCCATAAAGGGTAGGGTCCCTATGAGTTGGAGATCTCAGTTAATTGGGCAAGAAGACCCCTGGAAAGGCCAGGTTTCTTGTACGAGACAGGAAACCTGGGCAACAAAGGTGCTTGGAGAACAAGCAAACGTATATCTATAAATACAAGGTAAACCTAGAGAAAAAGGTACGCAAGAGGTTGCACTCATTCCTCACCTTCCTACTGATAATTAGGGTTTCATACAGTATGAGATACTAACTTAGGCATCGGAGGGCCTTTGCTACGAGAGGCAAAGGTGCGCTCACCCTTTATCTGTTTTGCATATTAGGGTTCCGGTGAAGACATTAGGGTTCCGATCGAACACCACGTGGAGCCGTTGTATTTCAGTATTGTTTTAGGTACTGTTTGTTTTTTTCCACCTACACAATGTTTGGTATTTTCCTTATGTTTGCCCTTGCTCATTTCGTTTCTCCTTTCAATATGAGTGAGTAGTGTAGTGAGATTAGGTTGTGGGATGATTAACATCCCATAAACAAGGGTGTGGCTTGTTCTTCTCTAGTAAAACCCATTTTCTAGCTTAAACATGGCTTAGGGTTAATTTTATGTATCAAAACTAAGAGGTGCTAACCTCTTTGATCCAATGTAGGTAAGGGTTAAGTGATACGCCCATTCGGTAGTCGTTGAAGTTTACCAAACGGCCGTCAAATTCAATTATTTATTATCCGGACTACAACTAAAGATTTGCATAGTATAGCAAGGAAGTCCGAGTCGATCCACAGGGAGCTCGAATATAGCTTAATCGGATGGTAGGCCTTATGTAAGGTTTTCGGCGTTTAAGACGGCCAACTGTCGATTTTGCTTTAGTAAACGGAAAGCTATTGTAAGAAGACTAGAAAAGGGGTTTGAACTTAGTAAAAACAGGCAGCAAGGTCTAGGGGCTAAAAATGCCCGATGACTTAGCCGATTTAACCGTTTCTTTCTAACAACTCCAAGCTAAGACGTAGACAATCTTAACCCGAAGCACTCAACGTTAAAAGCCGAGCATAATCATGGTATTAGCTCGGAAATGACTTAATCTCATTTGGAAGACATTTAACTCACGTTGGGAGCGTTAAAAGCCCCAAGCCCCGTGTGCAAACCGAAGGTTAAAACTCTGGGCAACACACGGTCAAAGAAGGTATTAGCCCATTGGTTTGGCCGAAAATTAGAGATTAAGCCTTCTCCTTACTAAGCCATAATCAAGTTATAGAAAAACCATTAAAACAACTAAGTCATGGGAAGAATATCGCCTCATGACCAAGCCTAGAAGACTACTCAACCATTAAACAAGAGTAAAACATGCTAGGAAATTGAGACATTAGATTTAACCGATAGAAACGAAAACAAACTTGATTTATATGAAGATCCAACAAGTAGCTACAACATTAATACATGCAGATTTAACAAACAACTAGTACCTTGAAGAGTTCTTGAAGGAAATGACAAGAAAAGCTTGAAACAAAGCTATGGAGAAACCTAGAGCAAAAACTAGAAAACTTAGGCTTAAAAACTAACTCATGGCCATCTATGGCATAAAAACCTATTTATAAGCCATACAAATCAGCCCTACAAAGGACCAAAAGGCCCCCAAAATATCCCAAAAACAATCCAAAAGTAGAAACTTTCCATAAATGGAAAGTTGAATCATTCAGCATAAAGTGCTGGTCGAAGGGCATTGGTACCGGTACCTTATTTTTGAGGTATCAGTACCAAACAACCTATCTTCACTTGGAGCATCAAGGTACCGATACCTTATTTTTGAGGTATCGGTACCAACTAGGCAGATTTTTTGGGAAACTTCACGGGCTCGCTCCGGACACTCCCATACTCGGATTTAGGTGTTCTTTAGACCGTTGGAAAGCTTGTTGAGTCTACTTTCTAACCCAAGTGGTTTGGATCAAAAGTACTTTGTACATCAAAAGATATTACAACTCTACCCTCAGCTGGTCGGAAGATGAATAGCTTGGTAAAATCCTCACATATCCTTCACTTCTCTTGACCCTTGGGCGATCCGAGCAACCTCCAAACCATCTCTTCATGACTTTTCGGGCACCACAATGGGTGGCACGTGGCCTTGAGCACTTGGTTGCATCCGGAGCATTCCTTGGCGTTCAAAATCTCCTTATTAGCACATTTTACCTGAAATACACAAAAACCTACCTTACGTGCAATATCGCAATAAAAGCTAAATAAACACAAGTTAAAACAACATAAAATGGGACTAGTCGCACCAAATATCTACAATATTGGGTGCTCATCATTAAGCTTCTTGCCACATTTGATGCTTGGAGCTATGTCCTTCCTTGTGTTTGTTTAAATGTCTCAAAAGAACCCTAGACATGTTTAACACCTGTGGGCTCCACGACCGGCGCGCCCTCGGAGAGTCGCCACCCGGATTTTTGAGATGGATAATCCGAGAAACCGAGAGTTTGTTTGAGAGAAAAAGGCTTTGATCTAGCGAAAACGTTAAGACTTTGGGTTCAGGAGCTGCGTTACGAACGGGGAAGGTTTTTTTGAAAAGCTCCCCGCTCGCCCGGTAAAGAAAGGTCTCTACTAAACATTTTTAATGGGGGATTTAATATCGTTTGAAAAACTTAACTTTAAAACGTGTACGGGAAAGGGGCATGGGATGTAATATAACACATTGGCGTGTTTGTGGTGTGAACTGTATAGTATGAAATGGATGAGCAATGTACAGAAAGTGAAATAACAGCATTACAGCAGACTACCAATATCATGTAAAATACTGTACGACGAACCGGATACATCGCACGATGTAACTAAAACACCGTGCGATGTACTTGTCTACGCATTCTAGAATCAGTTCGCTTTTACATGACAAAACAAACCATAGGTCCGCAAAATAGTTTGTTATATTTTCCGAATCTCCGAAAAATGATTTACGAGACCCTTTTGTTCATCTTATCATGTAAAACAATGTTAAAAACTTTTTGAAATGTTGAAATAATTAATAAAGTAAAAAAAAAGACTTTTAACATGAAACTTGACTCTGGAATGTACCCGTACGATCTTTTAAACAACATTAGCCGAAGTAGGAAAAGAAAAAGAAAAAGAAAAGAAAATAATAATGAATAGTACTAAAAATAACGCGCAGTGCAATACGCTACGCCGTGCGATGTTCTAAAGCACCGTACAATGTAGCGTATCCAGTGCAAAAAATATTTTTTTGTGCTTTTTGAATATAAAGCTAGTTCGAGGCCCAAACCGAGTATAGAAGAACTGGGAAGGGCCACGGTGAGCTCCTCTCAAGGCCAAATCGTGGTTTATCCCAAGGAATATATTTGTACCTTTTGATCGAAGCTTGGATATGCTTGAAAGTGGAAGAGTGGAGATTCATTTGGCAGAAAATTGGTCTAAGCTCCCCGAAGTAGTGGTCTATTGGGCCATTAGCCCATGCTATATTCGTGTAAGGTTTAGAGTCCATTGATGTAAAAGTATTATCGTTTAGAGTCCATTAATGGACAAAAATATCCTCTTATTACACCTGTTATTTACTCTCGTCGTCTCGCACTCACCTCTATCTCCCCCGGGAAAAATGATAGTTGCAACCCAACCGCCCAGATCATACCCAGCTCTTCTCTGCTAGACGACCACCAAATCCTTCACCTCGACCTCCCAATCGCTGACAGAGACACAAACCTCTACTTCGCCGGAGTTTCGTTACCTTCGACGAAGCTCTCAAACTTGGGACGGTATTTTCGAACAGACCAAATCTTCTCAAGAAAGCGCGATTCAGCTCTCCTCCACACTCAATTCCGCCGGCGTTCCTTTACCGATGACGGAACTCTCGAACTTGGACGTCTGTCACCGGAGTATATTATGGATTTATTGGTTTCTAGTTCTACTTTTCTTTGTATTTTATAGGGTTTGCTAAAATGTTAACCCTTTCTATTTACCTTTTAACCAGAAGCAATTCATATATGCATTTGGCTTGGGTTGACCGTTGATTTTTCAAGCGGCTGTAAATGGGTATGGGAGGAAAGAATAGTGCAGAGTAGTATGGGTTTAGAGAGAGAACAATGCAGATGACTTCACCTTTGTAGACCCCACTCACAATTTAATTGTCTTGCAGCCTAATACACTTACGTAAAAATAAATAAAATTTATTTGTACTGTAATTCACATCAAACAAATAAAATCATTTGTGTTCAGAAATTGGATCATATTAGCTCATTTGTGTTAAAAAAATCAGAACAAATAACCTTTTTTTTTTTTATGTCTTCGTTTGATGAGAATGGGTGTTTAAATGTTGTAGAAGACATTTAATCTTTATATCAGTATATGTTTGTTTTGCATATGAGACATAAAACGTCATCTTCTTGTGTTATTTGTGGATTTTTACATAAGAAATAATATTTCCCAACTTCTGAATTTTTTCCCTTAGAAATTGAATGAGGATTTGCTTGCTAATTTTTTTTTCGGTGCTAAAAGTTTTTGTTTGCAGGGTGGAATCTTTGAATCCAAGGAATTTTAAAATTAGTTACTCGGACTGTATCATTATCAACAAGAGATAATGTAAAGAATATCGATTTGGACGGGACAATAAAGAGTGTAAAATTAGACAGATACCCATA
Organism: Rhododendron ferrugineum; assembly: GCA_025642025.1. Classification (NCBI taxonomy): domain Eukaryota; kingdom Viridiplantae; phylum Streptophyta; class Magnoliopsida; order Ericales; family Ericaceae; genus Rhododendron; species Rhododendron ferrugineum. The sequence goes on from JAOTQK010000019.1 coordinate 6,249,842, forward strand.
TTTATTGGTTTTATTGCAATTATACAGAGTACATATTTGGATAGTTTACCGTATCTTGGATAATAAAGAAGACAAATTTTAACCGATAACAATATCTGTTGGTTTTATAAATTGCAATTATACACAATGCAAAATTTCGGGAAGATAATCTTACCTGTTGGTATTTTTGGAATAACAAACAGTATAGAATTTGAAACTAACCATTGGTTTATTGCGATTATATAGACTACAAATTTCACATATATAACCTTATCTTTTGATATTTTTGGTATAACAAACAGTATAAGATATGGGAAGATAACCACATCTATTGGTTTTATTGCAATTATCCAGAGTATAGATTTTGCGAAGATAACCTTATCTGTTGATAATTTTTGTGATCTAAAGAGATTAGATTTGGACAAATATATTTATTGATTTTATTGCAATTATACCAAGTACAAAAACGAAAAAATTCAAAAAATGGAAAATGAAGGTATGTTTTAATTTAGTGCCACATGTAAAGAACAAATATAAGGTTATATGTGTATTTTTCGTGTGACACAAATAATATATTCTATATATTTTTATTATTATTAAGACGATAATTAAAGTAACACATATAAGGTTATTTGTTTATTTTCTTGTCACATGTATAAAAGAACAAAGTGAACATTGTCTGTTGTTTTTTTTCAAAAGATACGAAGAATAGTTAATAAAAATAGCGTTATTTATTGCTTTAATTTAATATAAATTTTTGATGTTCTTTTTAACTCGTCAATTATTTTGCGGAGATAAAGTTATCTATGTAGTGTTAGTAGTGTTAGTATTCTATGAATTTGGAATCTCGATAAGTAGATTTGGTTGGGAGGATGGAAAAATTTTCATTCAACGGTTATTTGTAACCTTCTCACTTATACACGGAACTCACCCCATGTGAGATGGAGTTAAAAACAACCGTTATATCTAAAAAAGAATCCGTAAAAGTGCGATTCGATTTAAAAAAAACAAAAAGAAACATGTTTCCATTTAAAAAAAATGAACAGGCAATTCAATTTACTCCAATTGTTCAAAAAAATGTGTCGCGCCATGCCTTTAGACTGTGTTTAGAATGCGTTGTGCCGTCCCTTCAGGCACAAGCATCCACTAGTAGTACATATTATGCATTGATAACCTTATTTGTTAGTCTTTTTTTAAAAAATAGAGTAGATATTTGGACAGCTAACTATATCTGTTGTTTTTATTGTGACTATACAAAGCATATTTCATAGGAATAACTTTATCTGTTGGTCTTTTTATATAATACGGAGTATAAATTTGGATAAGTAACGACATTTGTTGATTTTATTAATTTCTACTATACAGAGCATTGATTTCACAGAGATAACATATAGTTGGTCTTTTTGGATAATACAAAGTATAAATTTGGACAAATAACCATATATGTTGGTTTTATTTCAATTATACAGAGCACATATTTCGCAAAGATAACTTTATAATACAAGAATATAACTATATATTGGTTTTATTGCATTTGCTTATATAACTTTCTTTGTTGTTTTTTTTTTTTTGAAAAATACACAGTAGACAGATAACAAAGTTTTTTGGTTTTATTGCGATTATATAGTGCACACAATAGAGGATGTTTTTGTTTGGTGTCACACAATGGAAGTATATTTTTATTTGGTGTGTCACACATCTAATATACTGCTAACACTATCTCTATGTATTTATTTGTGTCATAAAATAACACAATATAAGGTTATCTGTTTGTTTTGCATGTGGCACATAACGTCATCTGCTTATTTTTATCTCAAATGCTTATGTTTATACAAATGTACACAAAAATATTAGGTGATATGTTAATATTTAATACAAAAGTCGAATAGTATAAAACTGTTGTGCATCTTTTTTCAAAGACTGTTGCACTTTCCGATGCAACATTTACCCACTGCCACCTATCTACTATTGGAAAAAAAATTCAGTTCCGAGCGGATACCACGTGTGCTCGTTTGGTCATCCGACCCGTCCATTTCATTTTTGAATGACTCAGATTTGGAGAAAGAAAATGAGAGAGAAAGTATTTGGGGGAGAGGAGAGAGAGGATTTTAATCCGAACCATTCAAAAAAGTATCGGACGGCTCGGATTCGTCGAGCGGGTGCCACGTAAGCAATACCGTTCCGTACTGAAAAATTCCTCCTACTATTGTGTATTCCCTAAAAACCTTTACCACGGTCATCCTAAGTTGAAAAGTCACGGGTGAGGGGGCAGACAAAAATGACTATTGCTGTCTTTCTCCTCCTTCATCATTTTCAATCGACTGATTCGCGCTCACAAAACGTAGAAGGTTTCGCCGGAACGTCTATCAGCGATGAGATCCCAATAAGACCAATCTAGCTTTGATCTTCTTCTCCTCATTTTTTCCTTTGGATTTTTCTTTTGTTTCAACATCGTCGGTACTCGTCGGAAAAGGCCAGAACTGGCCCAAAAAGGCGGTAAATGCCGGAACGAAATTAGACCACCAGCCGGTACGGTCCGAATACGAGATCTACAACCTTGGCTTGTACACGTCAGCCTTGGTGTCGTCGGCGTCGCTGCCATTCCTGAACACCCTCCGTGGCGCCGACGCTTTGTTGAAATCTGTTTGGTGCGTTTGTTTTTCTTGGGTTTCCCTCCCTTTGTTCCGTTCAGGGTATTTTTAGAATAACGGGAGCCAAATGTCCTGGAGCCTATACAAAAAACATTCATGTCCTATTTCCATTATAAACCCTTATACTATGTTCTTATCACCAAAGCTTATTATAAGTAGGTGTCTAGCAACTTGAATAATACTATACTTGTTTCTGTTGGGGGAAATAAGGGCCCAAATGCACACACAAATATCACCAAAAAAACAGTCACAAACTGAGCAAAAATCGTAGCAGAAACACAGCTGTATCAGATCAAATTTTCAGCACACTATCAAGCTACGAACATGCAGTTTTTCGGCAATAAAACAGAGCAGAAAATTTCAGCAATAACAAAACTTATCTGGGCACTAGAAATACAGATTTCTTTCACTTGATTCAAGCTTTACAAAGCCTTCTTTCACAACCACACTAGAGTACACACAAGGCCACTCAAAACCCACTTTTTTCTTCACTCTATTCTCTCTCTGTCTCTCACGTTTTTTTTCTTTCTTTTTACAAAAGAACAAAGACACAACCACTAGATATTTATGTACAAGATTCTAGACACACACACTTCACTTATTACATACTAAGGACAAAAATATAAAGGTATTACATGAAAGCCCCCAAAAAGTAGAACAAGGAAATACCCAAATTGGGTTTACGTATTTCTAACATCCCCTCTTAAACCCAATTTCCAAAAGTCTTCATGCCAAGCATCAACTTCAATCTTCCAAACACGTCAAGCTTCAAAAGCTTCGTGAAAATATCTGCAACTTGATCATAGGACTTGCAATAAACTAGCTTCACTTCCTTTTGCTTCACATGCTCCCGGATGAAGTGAAAACGAGTATCGATATGCTTGCTCCTTTCATGAAATACCGGATTCTTTGCCAAGGCGATTGCCGATCGGTTATCAACATGTACCTCTGTGAGACTTTCTTGTGGAAATTAATTCCAAATTCTCCAACAAATTTCTCAACCAAATAGCATGGCAAACGGCGGAGTTAGCGGCCACATACTCCGCTTCACAAGTAGACAAAGTAACAATGGGTTGCTTCTTAGAAGACCAAGTAAAAACCACATTTGCCATAAAGAAAGCAAATCCCGAAGTACTTTTCCTTTCATCTAAATCTCGTCCCCAATCACTATCGGAATATCCAACAAGCTTAAAATCATCAACACAAGAATAAAACAAGCCGTCATTGAGTGTACCTTTGATGTAACGAAGAATTCTCTTTGCCGCATTGAGATGTGATTGGTCCGGTGCTTCCATGTATCTACTAACCAATCCAACACCATAAAGTATGTCCGGCCTAGTGCAAGTGAGATACCGGAGACTTCCAACTAGACTTTTAAAGTAAGTTGGATCAACATTGCCACCATTAGTGCTCTTTCGAAGCTCTATTCCACTTTCCACGGGAGTGTTCACCGGATTACAAGATTCCATTCCAAATCTTTTAAGCACTTCCTTTGCATAGCCACTTTGAGAAATGAAAATTCCATCTTCCCTTTGCTCAACTTCAATGCCAAGAAAGTGAGACATCAAGCCAATATCGGTCATCTCAAACTCCCGAATCATACTCTTCTTGAACTCTTTGAACATGTTAGGAGCATTCCCGGTAAAGATCAAATCATCAACATAAAGACACACAAGCAAAAAATTTCCATTGGCATCCACCTTCATGTACAAGGCATGCTCATAAGGACATTTTTCAAAGCCATTCTCCATAAAGTATTTATCTATTCTAGCATTCTAAGCACGTGGTGCTTGTTTTAGCCCATAAAGAGCTTTTTTCAACTTATACACTTTGCCTTCTTGCCCAACTTTGACATACCCCAAGGGTTGTTCCACATAAATCTCTTCTTCAAGGAAGCCATTTAAAAACGCTAATTTCACATCAAGTTGATAAATCTTCCATTTATTTTGGGCGGCCAAAGAAATCATCAATCTAATAGTCTCAATTCGGGCAATGGGAGCAAACACCTCACCATAGTCAATTTCGGCTCTTTGCTTGTAGCAGTTAGCAACCAATCTTGCCTTGTATCTTTGAACTTCACCGCTTGCATTCCTCTTTGTCTTATACACCCATTTCACACCAATTGCTTTGTGGCCTTGTGGTAGACTAGTGAGCACCCATGTACCATTCTTCTCAATTGCCTTGATTTCTTCATCCATAGCTTTCTTCCATTTCTTCTCTTGAATTGCTTCTTCATAGCCAATAGGATCACAATCCACATCCATATAGAAACAAAACAAATTCAAGTTGTCTTCCTCCATTTCAATTTATTCATAAATTTCTTGCAAGTTCCTTGTTTTCCTTGGCCTTTCACTTGAACTAGCCTCCGATGATGATGATGATGGTGAGGAAGAATCACTCTTAAAAGATGAGGGGGATCCATGTGGAGGAGATTGTGGCTCTCTTTTAACTTCATTTGGCACTTCCATCTCTTCTTCTTCAAGAACAAGTTCAACATCATTGGTGACTTCTTTTTCCTTCCAATCCCACATTTCTTCTTCTTCAAATATTACATCTCTACTCATGATCACCTTCTTGGTAAGAGGGTTGTATAATTTGTAACCCATTGTTCTATCACCATAGCCAAGAAAAATACATTTCTCACCTTTGTCATCAAGCTTTGTTCTTCTAGCTTCCGGAATCTTTGCATAGGCAATGCACCCAAACACTCTAAGATGGGAAACACTTGGCTTGAATGAGCTCCATGCCTCTTCCGGTGTCTTGAAGTAAACACTTTTAGTTGGACAACGGTTCAAGAGATAAACGGCACATGCAACGGCTTCGGCCCAAAATTCTCTAGGCAAGTGCTTTCCTTTCAACATGCTTCTAGCCATATCCAAGATTGTTCTATTCTTCCTTTCGGCAACTCAATTCAATTGTGGCGTGTAGGATGGAGTCACGTGGTGCACAATACCATGCTCTTTGCAAAAATTCTCAAAGACATCGGAAGTATATTCACCACCATGATCGGATCTCAAAATCTTGTTGTAGTTGCCACTTTGCTTCTCAACAAGAGTCTTGAACTCTTTGAATTTATCAAACACCTCAGACTTCCTTTTTAGAAAATACACCCAAGTCTTCCGGCTATAGTCATCAATGAAAGTGAAGAAGTACCTATTCTTGCCATTTGTCATGGGTTTCAAAGGACCACACACATCGGTGTGCACAAGCTCCAAAGGCTTTGATGCTCGCCATCTTGCTTCTTTAGGAAAGCTCAATCTATGGTGTTTGCCAAGAATGCACCATTCACAAACTTCATTGGGATGATCAATAAAAGGCAAGCCTCTCACCATATCTTTAGTTGATAAAAGCTTCAAACCACCAAAATTAAGATGCCCAAACCTCAAGTGCCACAACCAAGCCTTATCCTTGACAATAGCATTAAAGCATTTCATAGCATCATGTTGAATATTTAAAGAAAACATTCTATTTTTTGACATTTTCACATGAGCAATCAAATTTCCACAAGCATATTTGATAGTAAGATAAAGATTCTTCATGCAAATATCATATCCCTTCTCCAAAAGTTGGCCCAAACTCAAGATATTATTTTTCATATCCGGAACATAATAAACATCGGAAATAAAATCATGATTACCATTCTTGAGTTTGATTAGAATCTTACCTTTGCCTTTCACCGAAACTTTGGAGTGGTCGCCAAATGTGACATGGCCTTGCACCGCATCATCGAGTTCAATAAACATGCTCTTCTTGCCACACATATGATTGCTTGCCCCGGTATCAAGAAACCATACATCGCTTTGATTTCCATTGGATCCATTATAAGCTAGCAACAAAGTAGGCTCAACTTCTTTGTACTATTTCTTCACATAGTTAGCTTGCTCACCAACTTCATTGCTTGACTTTGCTCTACAATCATAACTATAGTGCCCAAATTTGTGACAATTATAGCATTCAACTTTCCTCTTGTCATAACCACTCCGATTATAAGAACGGTTGTAGTCGCCACCTCCTCTAGCTCTTCCTCTTCCTCTTGGAGCATATGAGTTTTGGCCTCTTCCACCTCCACTAATGTTCCTTCCACCTCTACCTCTATTCGCATAACCTCTTCCATGGCTTTCAAAGCCTCTTCCACGATTTCCATAGCCTCTACCACGGCCATCATAGCCTCTACCACGACCGTCATAGCCTCTTCCTCTTCCTCTTGCACTATAAGAGGTCCCACCTTGATCCTCTTTTGCATCCTTGAAAGAAAGTTTGGATTGGAGTGCTTGCTCAAGAGAGCTTGAAGCCTTCTTGTTCAACCTTTGCTCATGAACTTCAAGTGTTGCCATCAATTGATCAATCGTCATGGTGGTAGTATCCTTTGACTCTTCAACGGCGGGAACCACATACTCAAATTTACCATTTAGAGATCGTAAGATCTTCTCCACCACACATACATTATCAAGGTTGCCACCATACCTTCTAATTTGATTCACCATCACCATGGTTCTAGTAAAATACTCCGCAATGGTCTCATTATCCTTCATTTGCAAAGATTCAAATTCACCCCTAAAAACTTGAAGTCTCATCCTTATGGTTTTGTCAATACCTCTATTTGCATTTTGGAGGATATCTCAAGCTTCTTTGAACGTGGTTGCGGAGGAGATTTTCTCAAAGCTAGATTCATCGATGGCTTGATAGATTTGAAACAAGGCTTTCTTATCTTTATTTCTCATTTGCTTGAGTAAAACCTTTTGACCTTCCGTCAATCTCTCCTCATCTTCCTTTGAAGCGGGTTGTTCAAACCCATTTTCAACAAGATCCCACAAGTCTTGATAACCCAATAACACTTTCATTTGTATACTCCAATTTTCATAATTATCTTTCCCCAATTTAGGAATTTGGGGCTGGAGAAAGTTGTTCATGGTAGCCATCACAGATCAAGCACAAATACACCAATAAAAGCCCTAATTTCAAACAACAAGCCCTAGGCTATAATACCAGACTTGTTGGGGGGAATGAGGGGCCCAGTAATCACACACAAATATCACCACACAACAGTCACAAACTGAGTAAAAACGCAGCAGAAACGGATCAGATTTTTAGCACACAAATGAACCACAAAAATGCAGTTTTTCGGCAACAAAACAGAGCAGAAAATTTCAGCAAAAACAAGACTTATCTGGGCACTAGAAATGCAGATTTCTTTCACTTGATTAAGCTTTACAAAGCCTTTTTCTTCTCCTTCAAACACAGCACACACAAGAGCACACAAAACCCTTCTTTTTCTCTTTTCACTCTTTTTCTCTGTCTGTCTACGTTTTATCTTCTTTTTTTATTTTCAAAGACAAAGACACACACCACTAGATATTTCTAGTACTTCTAGAACCGCCTTTTAACATATTACAAACTACGACACAAAAGATACATAAAATTACAAAAGAGCCCCCAAAAAATAAGATAAGGAAATACCCAAATTGGGTTTACATATTTCTAACACAAATACTGTTGGTACCCTATACCATTCATGAAGTTGGTTGTCTGCCAACCTTTTTTCAGAAATAATGATTTGCTAAATACTACTATTTAGAGTATAGTACTGTAAGAAAAATTCTGGCGAGAGAGAGTACAGTAATGATTTGCTAGATACTGCTATTAAGAAGACTATTTGTTGAGAGAGAGAGAGTGAGATAGAAGAAAAGGGAACGGCTTGGCTTTTGGGTGTGACCCACTGCGTCCTACCTTACCGGACTAACCTCCGGCAGGGTGTAAGGGGGGTACTTTGCATCCTACCTCTCCGGACTAACCTCCGGTGAGGTGTAAGGGGAGTACTAGTGGTCACTTTCTTGGGTTTTCTTGCCATAAGCTGTTCTCTTTTTCGTATTGTCTTCTTATTTCTTCTGAAAAACTCTGATCAAATGGCGCCTTACCATAGAGAGATGGGGAAAATTAGGGAGAGAAATGATCATAGCGGAAGAAGGAATGGTGACAGTTGGATACCAGTGATGGGAAGACACAACTATCAGAGAAGTTCTTCGGGTGACAAAAGCAAGAAGTCCACAAATGTCTTCACTCTCTTTATGGATAACATTCCAGAGGGCCTTGATCACAGTTGGTTGTGGAAAACATTTTCTAATTATGGAGTGGTGAAGGATGCTTTTGTTCCAAATAAGAGGAGTATTAAAACTCAAAATCGATTTGGATTTGTAAAATATGATTGCCACATCTCTACTGGTGTGGCAATAGCAAAGACAAATGGTGTTTGGGTGGATGATAAAAAGCTGTTTGTTAAGGAAGCTGTATTTGGCCAAAATGATGTCAAAAACAAAATTAGTATCCCAAATTTTCAAGATGTTGGTACAGAAAAGAATTGGCAGAAACAGACGGAGAAGGAAAAGGAAAAGGAGGGGGCAAAGAAGAAAGAAACTCAGGAAGGAGATGATAGGGTGAAGAATGTGAAATCTACTTGGGCTGGAAAATCTTTTGTACAGATTGTGACAGGGGATAATTCCATGTCGAAACAGAATGGAGAGGTGGATGTTTGTCTCAAAGTTGATACCGCAGGCAGCGGTTGGCTGCTCAAAAGTGCCGTGGCAATCTTGGACAGATTGGTGTCCATGGAGGACTTACAAATTAGTTTCATGAATGAAATCCGATAAAATGTTGTAATAAGAGCAATGGGTGGGAGATCAGTTATTATTACGTTTGCAAGTCCAGAAATCAGAGATGACATTATCAAATTGCAGGTTATGCAAAGGTGGTTTGTATCTGTGACTCCATGGAAGAATGAGGCAGCAAGTTTTGAACGTTTTGTCTAGCCCTCTTGTTCTGGTATTCCTCTTAATGCTTGGAACACCAAGAATTTCAAGCTTATCGGGAAAGTTTATGGAAAGTATATTCAGGAGGATGACAAAACGTTGAGGGATGAATACTTTGCCAAAGGAAGAATTCTTGTTGCTACGTTCGAGCTATCAAAGATTGATAGGTGGATTAATCTTGATGTTGATAATGTGATTTACAAGGTGCATGTTAAGGAGGAATCTCAGTTCATTAGTCCAGATGAATGGGGTATTAATTTGCTTACTACAAAACATGTTCCAATCTCAAAATCAAGCTCGGATGGGGAGGACGACGATGATGCTGGGGATAATAATGGGGGCCTTCGAACCAATAGTCTGAAAAACAAAGGTGAATAATCCAGAGGCGTATTGGAAGGAGATGCAACATCTGTAGTTTTTGGGACCAACAACCAACAAACCAATCAACATGGGGACAAAACACAGCAAAATGTTAAGTCTCTGACACAAGAGGATGGAAGGTCAAGAGAGGAGAATTCTAAGAGTCTTGTACCGTTAGACAATGGTGTGTCTAGGGTAGAGGACTCTATGGATTTGAATCAAGGGCGAACTGAAGGGTTGGATACTAATGAAGTAGATAGAAATCTAGCCCTTCGGAGTGTAAATGATAATGGACCAATTCTAAATTCTGAGGAAATGGACCTGGTTCAAAAAAATTTGGGCCCAAATACGGCCCAAAAAGAGGTTCAGGAATCAAATACTATGGGCCTGTCTATGAATGGTGGTGAAGTACAGAGGTCATCCTTACAATTCGAAAACCCTATTGAATCAAGCAAGTGCAATACGCATGATATACGGAGGGAGTCTGAAATTCAGGGGATTAATTTGACGGTGGACTTAACTCCGGGTGCATGCAAGAAAAGGAGGAAAAGATTTATCAGTAATTGTTTCCCACTTTTCCGCCGGGTAGGCGTGAGCTGAAAATCAAGGGCGTGTGCTGTATGAGCGCGGGCGTGCCATGACTTGTCGGCGTCCAATGTATGAAAGGCGTGAGCGCCTCGATCTGACTTCGTATGTAGTGCGACTATGTGGGCAGCATGCCATGAGAAAAGGAATTCCGTTCCCTTTCTCTCGGATCGAGGGGAGCGCGAGCGCGTGATGGCAAGCGCTCGGAATACAGAGTCGCCACTCGGGTTTGAAGGTCCGACACCCAAGGAACCGTATTTCGAAGCAC
>JAOTQK010000019.1:6361122-6376890 GCA_025642025.1 Rhododendron ferrugineum
GGGGGGGGGGGGGGGGGGGGGGGGGGGGGGGGGGGGGGGGGGGGGGAAGAGGGAGTAATCGAAGTTGAGGGAGGGGAGAGAGGGGAGGAGGGTTTGCCATTTGCGGCAGACGGGGGCGGTGCGGAGGGCGTCTAGGGCGGGGAGGAAGGAGAGGATGTGGAGGAGGAGGTGGTCGGAGAAGTCGTTCAGGCTGCGGTCGCTGGTTGGTTCCGCCTCCATTGAGGGAGAAAATGTAACAGGAGAAGTTTACGGCGTACCGTCACTATGTGGAGTACCCTCTCCTTTTTTGCCGACACGACTTCAAAAATTTTACCAAAAGTGCTATGGGTACACCGGGTTGTGTACACCATATGTACACTGCCTACGTGGCGGATGTACGGCTGTGCCAAATCCTGGCACCCCCTGTCCTCTACTCTCTCTGGCCCCTCTCTCTCCTCTAAAAGAAAATTGGCGCCACTAATCTCCGAAAATTTTCAAAACTTTTGAAACAGGGCTCCTTTATCAACAGATTTAAAACCTATCCCCCTCTCTCTCTCTCTCTCTCTCTCTCTCTCTCTGTTCTACATATTTCTCTCTCCAATTGAATCTGCATCTTCTCTCCTTCCCCACGAACATCAACGCCCTCCCCCACCTTTATGACACCAGTCCGACGCAACCATTGCCGTCGTCCCTCTGATACCGAAAGCCCGAACCATCAAAGAGTGGAACCACCCAATTTCTACCAAAAATAAGAATAGTCTGCTTTGTTTCTACGAGAATACTACTCTTAAATTGTAGCATCACAGAGCCGAGCTCTGCTTGACCCAAATCGAGGTGCCGAAAGTGCAGTGACATCCAAGTGTAGATACAAATGGTCATGGTGAAGTTTGAAGCTTAGCTGTATTTTTAAATGAGATCTTAGTCGGGAGAACCGCCTTGAATCAATTGCAAATGGCAAGAACAAAGTTTCAACATTAATTTGTGTTATTGTTTGTGAAACATTACAGATCTCATGGATGTAATACAATCATTTGTATTTTAAACATTTGTAACACAATCATGAATGTAATAATTTAATCCATGTTGTGATGGGTATATAATGGTTTCTTAATGATTCAGAGCAAATATTAATTAATGTTACTACTGGTTTTGTTCTATTTTGCTTGCTTACCCTTGTTCTTCATTTCAAACAAAAAAGCTGCAATTGGAGAAATAGAATGGAGAACACCAAACTTGTATTTACCCAAAAAAAAAACACAAAATTTGTTCCTGCTTTCATTTGATGCAAGATCTCGCGTTTCAGGCTTCCCGTTTATTGTTTGTATGCGTTTCAATTTGGGCCATTGTGGTGGTTGTTTACACAGGCAATCTCTCTTTACAAATGTACTCTGTTTTATTTTCCAAGGCCATGTGCTCTGTTTTTTTCCATTGGTTCTTTGTTTCTTTCAAGACCAAGTTTGCATTCAAAGGCAGATAGAAGAAAATGAAATAAATAGGCGAGTGAGATGTATAAATGTTAAAGAAATAGACACTTCTGGAGCAAACATAGGTAGAAGAAACAGGGGTGTGGGAGCAAACATAGGTAGAAGAAACAGGGGTGTGGGAGAGTAACAGAGTTCAATAGCGATGAAGACTGGAGTCTAATACAGTTGCAGGGTGTATTCTATTTCCTTCAAAATTTGTTGGGGATTTAGTTCGCGGTGGTGGAAGTCGGCGAAACAGTGGAGCTTGATAGCGCCGTCGCCGTCCTTATCAATCTTTGACACGGCTTCTGTTAGATCGACAGAGGACATGCCAGCGACGACATCGACGATGAGGGCTTTGAAAATGGACCAGAGCTCGGAGACGGAGATCTTGCCGGCGTTGAACAAACTTGTTGAATACAATCAGAGAGAGAGGTTTTAGGAGAGAGAAAGAGAGAGAGAGGGTGAAAGGAACCCACATGTTTCAAAAGTTTGAAAATTTTCGGAGATTAGTGCGCCAATTTGCTTTTAGAGGAGAGAGAGGGGGCCAGAGAGAGTAGAGGACAGAGGGGCCAGCATTTGGCTCAGCCGTACACATGCCACGTAGGCAGTGTACATATGGTGTACACAACCGGTGTACCCATAGCACTTTTGAAATTTTACATTTTGTAAAGCTTCATTTTGAATAGCGCTTCGTAAAAGCGTAGACTGTGGAGGGCACTGCAATTCCGATGGCGTCGCCGACCAGCAACGACTCTTCCGCCGCCCCACGACGTCCCACGACCCTCGATGACCTCCCACAGAACCTCCTCCTCCGCATAATCTCCTTCCTCCCAACCCTCGACGCCATCCAAACCACCCTAATCTCCCCCGCCTTCCTCGACCTCTGGACCTCCCTCCCCTCTCTCTCCTTCGACTTCTCTCTTTTCCTCCCTCCCTGCGACACCCCTTCCCAAACCCTCCGCGCCTTCTCCGACTTTGTCACCCGCGCCCTCCTCCTCCGTCACTCCCCCTCCTCCCTCCGCTCCCTCCGCCTCCGCCTCGACTCCGCCGCACACCTCCTCCCCTACCCCACAAACCACCTCCCCTACCGCCGCCACATCGACTCCTGGATCCACTACGCCGTCGCTCAGCACGTCCAGTCCCTTTCCCTCACCTTCTCCTCCAAGTACCTCCGCCAATTTCAAAACGAAACTACTGACTCCTTCTACTACCCTTTCCCTCTCCCCCTTCTCCGAAACGGCAGCGTTCGATCATTACAACTCGAACACTGTAACCTCGATCTGCCGATGAACACGTCCCGTATTCAATTCGATTCATTGACGAGTATTGTTCTCGAGCAGGTCTATTTGACGGATGAGATGATATCGGATTTGGTTTCACGGTGTTTGAACATTGAGGCTCTGAGTATAAGGCAGTGTCAAGGGATGAAGGATGTGACGATATCTTCGCCGAGGCTTAAAAGCTTGGAGCTTTGGCAGTTCAGATGCGATGAAGGATCGGTTGAGATTCACGCTCCAAAGTTATCCTATTTGATGATGTTTTTCTTTGAGGTTGGGGAGTATGTAATGGAGGACTCGTCTGCTCTTGAAGAAGCAGATGTTACTTGCATTTCAATGGCAGAGAATTATCGTTATTGGAGTAAGATTGTGAGGTTGCTTGGCCATGTAAAGCGTTTTCGTGTTCAGAATTGGTGGTATAAGGTAGTCTTTCTCTATGCGCGATTTATTTTCTATTGCGTTGTTATTTGATCCTAGATGAGGTGTTTCTTCCCTTTTAGACCTTTTCTTGTATGTAGGTGGTAAAAGAACAGAAATTGCAAGGGTTTGACTGCTTGATCTAAGATTTTTGGTAGAAAGGATGGAATAAACTGGAACTACGACTTTAACCGGTGATAAGCATAATGGTATGGAGATTGAAAGATGTTTAACCAGATAATTAGGATCTAGCAAGATCTGCTAACTGACTGGCAGTATTGCTCTTTTGCTTGATAGCTAACCTGGCAATGATTCTAGGATTCTGGGGCTTTTGAACACAAAGTGAAGAGTTAGGGTTCAGCTATGTCAACGTGCAATTGAGGGTACCATGCGTGATATACGACATATGCGACTCAAATTGTGGGGGTAGGAATCGATTGAGGTCTAAACACAGTAGAAAATTTTTAGTTTTGAATGGATCCTGGGGTGATTGTTTTTGGCAATCTGTAATGTGTTGCAAGGACAAATAACTCGCATGGCGAAATGGTTTTAGACAATGTTGGTTGAGCATAACTTTTGGTGTCGGCTTTGTGGGGCTAGTTGGTGTACATCAAACAGTCGGTAATATTTTGCAACACTTTTGACAGTTTCAACCTTCTGGAAGATATTACAAGTTCTATCTCATGCTTGCTTCAATCAACAGATATCTCCACAATGTGCAAAATGTAGCATTAATTCCCCGTTGATGCTTTCGGTATCAATCATGTTGACAAATACTGATAGTTTTTTGTTCACAACCTGGATTCTGTTGTTCGGATAATGCAATTTCATCACCTCCTGACTTATCATATATTCATGAGGTTAGTGGTTGGAAAGTATGGTAGTGAGTGTGAAGTTCGAGGTATTCATGTGCGCCTATTTGATGGATAAACTCATTTGGTTGATTGGTCATTGTTGTATATTAAACTAGAGCCTTTATTAGACTAGAGCCTTATAGCCTAATAAAGGCTCCAGGATCTGGATTATAGAAAAACTGGCTAGACTTTGAACAGGAAAACGATTCTACTGAAAATATGTATCATAATCGTGCCCCCCTCCTCTCGGCCCAATAACGTTCTGCCCCTGCTTTGAGGACTTCAGGAATTGTTAGGGTTTGACTGCTTGAGCTAAGATTTTGGTAGAAAGGCTTGAACAAACTCAAACTATTGCTTTAATTGGCGATAAGCATAATGGGAAAGTAGATTGAAAGATATTTAACCTGAGAATAGGATTGAGTAAGAATTGCTAGCTAACAATCGGAGACGTTTCTGCTTGATGGTCTGGTAATTATTCTTGGATTCAGGGGCCTCTATAACACAAAGTGAAGAGTTTAGGGTCAGCTATTCAATGCGCTGCACCGGAGGTTTGCATGCATGATAATACATGTCAAATGAGACTAAAAGAGATGGAGGTCTGAACAGAGTTGAAAGTTTACTTTGGAATGGATACTGGGGTGATTGTTTCGGAATCTGTAATTTATTGTGAGGACAAATAACTTGCAGGGCAGAATGGTTTTATAGAATGATGGTTGAGCATAACTTGCCATTGGACCACCCTTCTCTTGTCAATGTTGGAACCATGATTTCTTCTTATGGAGGCCAAACTAGGGGTACAATCAGTGTTCTAAAACAAGGAATTAATTTCACTTGTGGGGCCTATCCGATAGGTCCGACTAACGATTAATCTCTGATTACTTATTAATATGGGCCGATTAATCCAATTAATCAATCGAAGGTGGCCGACCGCTGGACTAGCGCCTAGCGACTTTTAGAGTAATTTTAGAGTAAGCTTTTGAGAAAGGCATTTTATGGCTTGCCTATTGAAATCAAAGAACTAATGCTATGTGAAGAATTGGGAGTTAGTGTAAATCTTGATTGTAAAGTTCAAGAAATGTGTGCAAGGACGTAACCAGAATTTCATATATGCAGGGGTCATAACTCATAACGCAATAACAAAATTTTATAACTTTAAGGCTCAGGAGTATAGAGAAAGTTTAATGTTAAATTTATACCCCCTAGAGAGAAAAATTGAGGTGATTTGGTGAGTTTTTCTTTTCAGGTATGAGAGAGAGATGAGTGATGAAGCTGTTATCCCAAAGGAGAAAGAAACGTGTGAGAAAGTGGTCCAAGTTTGTAATTCCTATCTAAGTTCTTTCATATATTACAAATTACCAAGATGTTAAGTCTTGTATGTAAAAAATCTTTGGTAATTATAGGTGTTTTTCAGATTGGGGTGGCCATGGCCCCCGGTAACCATCTTTAGGTTACGTCTTTGAATGTGTTCTTATGTTTAATTGTTAAGCCCATTTGGTGGAGTGATGTACATGAAAGGTGTGGGGCTCCGGTTTGATTGGTTCGCTTCTTTGAATTGAGGGTTCGAGAATCGCTCTTGATCTTCACTTAGCCTGCAAAAGAGAGCACGACTAGAGACCACACCAGAGGTTCTCCAGAATGGCCCTCCGGTGCAAGAATCAGTATACTTGCAGAGGGAAGCGAAAGACCAAGAATTAGGGTTTTTAGATTGTGTAGAACGTACCTCTTCCAAGAAGGCATAAAGGGATATTTATAGAGAACCCCTAGCTTGGCCTCCAAGATTACGCCTATGCTCGACACGCGTCGGCTGATGTCACCCTTGCGTCATATTAGGGTTTCGTAACCGTTTGAAGGATGAGCTGGCACCTTCACGTGCCTCCATCGTTATCGTGATAACCGTTCGGATGATGTCACGATCATCATCACTAGCCACGGTTGTTGTTCCCACGTGGGTGAGCTGGAGTCGCAGCCCCCATGTTTGTTCAAGGCCGAACGTAGTTCCCGACCGTCAAAGGGTCCAGTGGGCCGAACTAGTTGCTTGGACTGATTGTGGTGGAGCCTTTCCTGTGAGACCGTCGGCTTGCCGAACCGGGATGGGGTAAAGGCCTGGGCTCAGGTGGACCTCTGAGGAGAGGTTCGGAGCCTCGCTCGGCCTGCTACAAAAGGCCAAGTAAAATTGATTTTACAACACAACAGCCTTTAAAAAAATCGCTCAGACTTTGAACCCAAAACCAAATGTGCTGACATATGCATGATATGCAACTTGTTCATGTGGTCTTTTTAACTTGTCATGTACAATCTTTGCTGTATTAAAGAGGGCTATTGGCTGGATTGAGAAAATGTCTTTGTTTAGTTTTTTTTTTGTTGAGTGCTAGCTAGGCAGACATTAAATAGAAATGCGATCTAAGATTGCTCGAGTCTCAACTTTCTCAGATGGCTTCCTTGATTGTGGATATTTAAGTAGGACAGTGCAGTTGAGGATTGGAATTTTATAGGTCACTAGAAAGTCTGTTAACCATCTTTTGCATTGGTTGGGCTCAGTCCGAGGAGAAATGCAGAGCAGTGGATGACTTTCACAGTATTTCACTGTTCAATTTGCAAGCATAGGAAAGGAAACATTATGTCAAATTAAAACATAATTTCTCAATTACTTGAAATAATTGAACATATTTTGCAAACAGAGGTAGGGGAAAGAACAATGGTGGTGTGGGTTTTTCTTTATTTAGCAACAAGATTAATTAAGAATCATTTGGTCACTAATTGATTGATGTACTTATTGACCACTGAATGATCTTGAGTACTCTTTCAAGCTTACTAGCCGTCTTTGATTTACATGAATCAGATGAAAGATAACTTCACATATTTGGTTATACTACCAGGTTTATCTTTTAACATATTCGTCATATGACTCATATCAACAGGCTGTAGTATCAAAAGATTGTCTCCCGCAGAATTTTGTATTTCGCAACCTCAACTATTTGAGACTATATACACGATATACAAAAGCTGATTTGCTTGGCATTGCTGTATTACTTGAACTTTCACCCAAACTTGGAACAATGATCCTAGACCGTGATCTTAGGATCAGTGAAGAGGTAAGTGCTTTACCTTAATTGTGTCAACTCAGTTATTTTCATGTGTAGTAACAACATTAGTCTGAAAGATTTGTCGTCTCTAAATCCCAGATTTTTGGAGGGAGCATATCTGAAGAGTTTGAGAGGATCAATTTCATTTTGCCAAATTTGCGGCAACTTAAGCTAAACTGCTATTGGGGCGCAATGGATGAATTACACTTTTTGAGACTTGTGCTAAAAAGCGAGGTAGTCTTAGAAAGAATCGTACTCTGTCCTGTTAGATTGGATGGGAAAGTTATTCCAGTAGTTCTTGCTAAGCAAAGTCAAGGATTTCAAGTTGTTCAGGGATCCTTTCCTGGGTGCAGTCTCCATGTTTATCAAGGATTGGATGTCTACCAAGGAACGGAAATATCTGGTTTGTTCTGGAAGTGAGAAACTTATTTATTGTTGCCGTAGTGCATATAACTATCACCTCTCTCTGTGTTGCCAGCTTGTAACTTTCTTAGTGAACCAGTTTTATCCCGTTTCCAATTTCTATCAGTTACAAGTCCAATACTGGGTGAATCTTACCATTTGACGACTTTTCTTTTGTTGTACTGTTTAAGGTTAAGTCTTGGGTGTGGTTTTTTTTCAATGTAAATCTTTTCGATCGGTAAGCTTGACATGTTGCCTGCTTTTGCATCTCATTATGAGGACAAGTATTCAACTCCGTCCTTGCACGGAGGCTCTCTTTATGAGTTGTATTTGTGTTTGTTGTGGTACCTATATGCTTGTGGACGTTTTTTTAGACCTTCTTACAAGACGTGTTTGATGTAATTCTCATAATAACTGTAACTTAACTTGGTGCTTACTGGTTGATTTGCCTGGAGGAATCAAAAACACCAAAGACAATTTTCACTTTATTGTTTCTTTGAAACTTTCTTGTGACTTGCTAGACATTCTTCAGCTTTTGGAGGAATCAACATGTATAGGCAACTTCTCCTTCTGCTCTAAGTGCATCCGGCAATGTCACGACGAAACTGACTCCTCCTTCCCCGTATACTACTACTGCTTCCCTTTATACATACTCCGAAACGGCACTGTACAATCTTTGCGACTCGAACGGTGCAACCTCAATCTGCTGAGGAATAAGCAATTCGAGTCAATGAATGGGATTGTTCTTTAGCAGATCTATTTGACCGATGAGACGATATCGGATCTTGTTTCAGTATGTTTGTACATAGAGACTCTGAGTATAAGGCAGTGTGACAGGATGAAGAATGGGAAGATATCTTCGGCGAGGCTTAAAAGCTTGGGGCTATGGCAATTCAAGTGCAACCAAGGATCGGTTTAGTATATTTGAAGCTTCGCTCATCAATGGAGATCTCTTCTGAGAATCTTGTATTCAACAACCTCACTTCTGTGGAGCTGCACACTGGCTATACAACATATGATCTACTCGGTATAGCTGCATTGTTGGAGTGTTCCCCCAACCTCGAGATATTGATTGTCATTGATCTTTTCAAAATCGACGAAGATGTGAGTTTCTTATCACCATCCGGAAATGAAGATATAAAATGTTAACCTAGTGAAAACATTAACCAACATGATTTTGTAAAGATTGTAAACTTTGCGAAACCAATTTTGTTGATCCACAAGGCCACAACTTTAGTCCTCTCTGATTGGTCATTTAACTAGGCTCTACTGCAATGGAAGAACCAATCGCATATCGATTCAGTGTTCACCCACTTTTGTAGCGAGTGAACAACATCAGACTTTATAGTTTGCTGGTTAAAACTGATTTTACTCCATGTTTCAGGAGAGATTATCATAGTAGATTCTTAACAGACCTCTTAAATTCAGCATGCCAAGTCTCAGGCAAGTCAAGATGATAAATTTTGCAGGTTCACTGCTTCAGTTGAATTTCGAGAAGCTATTGATATAGCAACAAGTGGTCTTGGAGAAGATTATAGCGGTAAAGAAAAACGGTGAGAGCGCTCAGTTCTACCGATAAGACCTCCTCCATTGTAGATGAATTGTTAAATTTGTTTTGATTGAAGATGGAGTAGTTCTTTTCATCTTTATTTATTTTTCCCTCAGTTGGTTTCTTGAAATACTTTTCGAGAGAGTGATTCGTCGTTGCCATTGCATTGTCCAAAGTCCAATCTTGCAAGGTCTATCTATGCTCCCAAGAAAGTTAAAAGAATGAATTTCATTCTCTCTATCTATATTTGGGATATCCAGTAAGGTTGACTTTCTTTGTCCAAAATCTAGTTTTCTCTGATGTCTTAAATTTTAACCTTTTCTCCTCTTTTTTTACCTTTTCAAATAGTCTTGACAAAAGAATTGAGTAATTTTTAAAAAAAAATTAGATCACCCAGGTAAGATTTTAATTTTATTAGCTTCCTTATTACGAAGCATCGTGATATTAATTTTGTATCAATATATCGTTGCATTGAAGATTTTAAATTTTTTAAAGGCTAGAAATAGTCGTTGCATTGAAGATTTAAAATTTTTTAAAGCCAGAAATATCTACACCGATGGACCCCCCCACCAGACTGTCGTCTGAGGGAAAAAATAAAGAGAACCATAACGCAACAAGGTAAATAAATTCTCATTACTCCTCTCAGGAATGCAAAGTAAATACTCCATTAAAGTATTGTCATTTAGTGCCCGCCTTTTAGCGCCACACATTTTGTAGGATTGTGGGTATACGCCCCGAAAATCGCATCGTGACAAATGGGTGACTACTTTTTTGAAAGCGCGGCAAAATACTCAATTCAGAGTCGCCACTTGAGTTTGAAGGTACGCCACCCAAAGAATCGAACTTGAAACGCTTGCTACGTTGTTTGATTTGAAAAGGCATGTAGACTGGTCCGTCGTCACATTGATATCTGAGATTTGGGAGCCAGATTACGAGAGAGGAAGGGTTTTAAGGCACTCCTCTCGCCCAATCCAGAGATCGGTCTCTACTCGAGCATTTGTAAAACGTTTGCAATTCTCTCTCGTTAATCAATTTTTAGCCAGTTAGGGTGGAGGAACAGTTTAAGAGGATTAAAAACTGTAACAAATTTGCAGGATGTGATAGATGGCATGCTCGCTTATTGAAACAATTAGTATATGATGAAACAAACTCATGTGGCCTGTGGGAGTTTAAACAGACTGGAAGGCCACTGCTTTGGAGTGTCGGGCGCAGGAAGAAACCAGCAAGCACTGATCAAGTCACTGCATGTTAATCCAACCTGCACGCGCCAGTAAGTTCAAACTTAGTTCTTATTTTCAACCCTCTGGGCTCTGGAAGGAACAGTGCACACCCAAGACAAACCAAGCAGTTCATATGGCAATTGATAGGCAGTTTGAATGGGCAACAAAGCCACAAAATGAATAAACCACCTCATAAACAGTGTGGGGATAAAAACAAAGGCCAAGGCCTAGTTACCTATGCAAAGGCCAACCACTAGTGGAGACAGAACTGGCGCGCGCAGGTAGACCACTGCTGCGCGCATGTTTGAGTCAACAAACCAGTACTTGGTTTTACATGTTTCTGGGTTTTGGGACATGTCCAGAAAGACCCCAGGGGTATCCCATAGCAGCAGATATGCATATTGAAAAGGTAACCATTAGTGTTAACATAGAAAAACAGTAAATTGGTTATTAAGCATGCTTAGGCTCCGTTCCGGAACTCATTTTAAGTACTTATTTTTTAAGAAGACAATTTCAAGCTAAAAAATCATGAGCTTACGTAGATAATTTTCCTATCACTATGGATCTTATTTAATAGATCTCATTGAGATCTTTAATACGGTGCAAAAAAAATTGAAAAATTATTTTTCATTTACATTATTTTTGAGTTTAAAAATGTGAAATAAGTACTTATTTTTTAAGAAGGTGTTCTGGAACGGAGCCTTAGAGTGATAAATAGACAAGAAATAAAGTATAAAACACTGTTTCAAAAAAAAGTATAAAACAAGGATCCTAACCCCACGCTAGATCTGTGTGCTAGTCCAAAAGTGGAGCGCGTGCGTTCAAACCGGTGCGCGCAAGTTTCGAACCTGTGCACGCAAGTACCAAACCTGTGCGCGCGAGTTCCAAATCTATGCGCGCAGGTTCCAGACAGGTCTCAGTCCCTACGCAAGATTTGCGCGCGCAGCCACAGAGTGACGTGCGCGTACTAACGACCGGCGCGCGCTAGTCACCTGTACACGTGGTTTTTTAAACTTTGCTAGTTTTAGGGTCAGGACTTGGTATTGATTATCAGTCTTGACCCTGCCAGCCGCCCTTAGGGACCAGAACAGAAAAAAGTACAAAAGTGTTATACTTTTGATTTTAGGGTTTGAAAGATGATTGAGCTTTGAGGAATGGATGGATGGATGGATGGATGTGTGTTGGATGGTTGTATGCTTGTAACTTTTTTTTTCTAACCCTTTGGAAGAAAGAGTGAGGGGGTATTTATAGGGCAAAATTCCTCCATTAATAGAAATATTCCATTAATGAAACTATTCCATAAATGAAAACCTTCTAGAAATGGAAACCTTTCAGAAATGGAAAGTATAAGGTCAGCTGCAACTTTAACCAGCGCATGCAGGTTGTTGACCTGCGCGCGCAAGGTCCAAACAACCTTGTATCAGTCAACAGTCAAACTTTGACCGTTGATCAACACATGACACTTGGACCAACACGCGTTGGTTTTGGACCAACACGCGTTGGTTTTGGACCAACGCGTGTAGGTGGTTTTCCTGGCTTTTGAATTGGCTTAAGCTAGGTTAGGTTCAAAAGGGGGTCAAACACTCAAAGCTCAATCACACTATCATTTCCGGAGGTGTTCAAGATCCGTTTCATCATTGAGGAATCAAAAACCAAAAATATAGTAAACCAATTGGGAAACCCAGATTAGGGTGTTTACAAGGATCCACATGATTAAACTTCACAATAATATATGGTGATGAAACAATTTTGAAACATCATGTGGCAACCTCCCAGCTCTAAAGAGCGCCTAATAATATTCATAGTAGGGCGTGGAGTTTTACCATCTGCATATTTTAAATAATTATTCAGTCTCCTAAGCACCACGCTCCACTGCCACACATTGATGTGGTGTTCATACATTTAGTATCCAAACCGATAATCTGACTCGGTAATAGAGAAGCCCGGTACGCGGGGGCACTGAGTAATTCCTTCATTATCTTCTAGTATTACTTCTCCTAAACCAAAAGTCTACTTCACCGTTCAACATTCACCGCTCCCCCTACCACTCTCAATCTCACCGTTTAAAATTTTTTTTTAATTCGAACCATTAATTGTCGAGACGGACGATGAAATATCGAGCGGTGAATGTTGAGCAACGGACGTAGCACCGCTGTCTCCTAAATCATACTCCCTCCGTTCCAAAAATGAGTAACTTTTTTGGGACTCCGTGTCATTTTAAAATACTTATTTCTTTCGATTTATGAAATTTTATATGATTTTGAAATTTTCGTTTAATAGAACTAATGGAAATCTATCAAATAAGATCCATATTATATATTTTTTAACATTCATATTGAAATATATAAGCAATTAAAAATGTCACGCTTTTCCAAAAAAAGTCATCTATTTTGGAAAGGATGGGGTACGTAGGAGATGTCAAATCTGATGTGGAGCTTGTAACGGTAATATTTGACACTAATTGACAAACCAACCCAAATGTCTTTTTTAGGCCAAATCCTACGTGGCTTTTGACATGGATGAAGGGGGGAAGAAACAATGCCAACTTTGACTACCTACACCTTGCCTGCCAAATTTCAAAAAATGACTATTTGTATTTTGACATAAGGGTTGGAGAGTGATAATTTGATGTCAAATAAATAGAATTTGACATAAGGGTTGGAGAGGATGTTTTGATGTCAAATTGGAGATGCCAAAATGCCACATCAGCCTTCAAAAAAAATTTGACATCTCCAATTTGAAGTCAAGGGTCGGAGATTAGGACGTCAATTGAAAGAAGAAGCCAAAAATAAGAGAGGCCCCACGTGACACGTCAAGTCTATCCAGCCATTCAGGTGCGTACCACCACGTGCTCCCTCTCCTAGGTGGACCAGATTGTGCCACGTAAGCAAATCAGAATCTTCTCACAACTCCTCACCACTGGATGACACGTGCTAGTAATTAACTGAAGCTGCGCTGAGAGAGAGAGAGAGAGAGAGAGATAGAAATATCCAGCACCGAACCGAGCCTCGGAAACAACAACCACCACAACTCCCCACCGAACCTCTTTGTCCCCTGGCCAGCTTACACCTGTCACCACTTCCCGCCAGCCTCGGATTCTACACCTTTCACAATATATACGCCCCCGGCTTCCTAAAATGACAACTAATTTTGCCACTATTAAAAGATTAGCCAAGATTAGCCTTTCGAGTGCGAGAGCGGGAGCGCACGCAATCGCATGTAAATGATACACGTCACAAAGTATAGTAAATTTATGAGAGCGATGATTGAGAACGAGAGTGAAATGCTTTTGAAGAATTATTCGAGCCTTCCCTCAATTCTTTTGTTATGATTACTTTATTCTGTAAGTTTGTATATACAAATCATGTAAATAATTAGTAGTATGTCAATTGCACAATCATTAGTTGAGCCAAGTATTACTTTTGAGAAAAATATCCAATCAACATTTAAAATCCACCTTGGAATTTTTTTTTCCCATTCAATAATACTAGATGCCAATTAATCTTTGAGCTTCTTTTGATCATGTGCGTTTATTCTATTTATTCATTCAACTCTCTGTTCTTTTCGTTTGTAAAATAAAATTAGCGAAAAAAATAATAGTGTAAAGTTTATGGATTTGTGGGTAAAAAATTAAAGAAAAATTCTAAAATCAGCCAAATAGTAAGTGTGTGAATATGTATTAAAGGATGTAAAAAGTACACAGAAATACGTATTTTCCTTATCTTCTAGTGTGTTTATCGTCAGCCCAGTGGACTGACAATAGTAAGACCGAAAATTAAAATCCATAAACAATGGTGTAAGTTTATGGATTTGTGTTTTTTGTGGGTAAAAAATTAAAAGAATGCGATGGAAAACAACTGTTCAAAAAGATTTACAAGAGAAAGTCCGCTTGTCGATCAATTTCCATAGTACTTTTGTTATTGTCATTTTATGAATTGCTACGGTGTCAAAAAGTCCACACACAAAAAAACGATCAATGTCACATCTGAATGATGTCGTTTTGGCAAAATGTAAATTTGAGTACAATGGAATATACGCAAAATGTAAATTCGAGTACAATTGATTATACTCATATTACTACTCTATATGAAAGGTGACTCCTATAGCCTAAACAATGGATAACTATTTAACCTAGTATTTATTTTGTAAATTATTTGTTCAATGGAAAAGTAAACAATTCGATTTATTAAAATAAAGTCGTGATGGGCTCCGTTAACCTGAAGTGCCGAACAGATGACTCGAATGGTGCACAACACGATTATGTACATTAGTGCACAACACCCACCCCGTTTCCTGCATTAACCTTTCCTTCTATCTTCAAAAATATACTCCCTCCGTCCCCAATTCTTTAGTCTCTTTTGGGTAGGGTTGTTCGCGGTCCGGTTCGGTTCGGATTTCTAGAAATCTGAGGACCGAACCGCTAGTCACAATTTTTACAAAATGAAATCTGTGTCCGGACCAAAAGTCCTACGGTCCGATTCCAATCCGATCCGTGACTCACGGATCGGTTACGGTTTTGTCCATGAATTTTAGCAAAAATAAAGCTCAAATATATATCTCACAATAAAAGGGAAGAAAATTACATTTAGAATTAAATTTAACATCACCAGAAATTACTTGTTACAGAAATTACCAAAGGCTTACTTCAGAAATCAAATTCAAAAGAATATAAACACTAGTAGGATTGTATTATTATAGTACATTACATAATATAAAAGAACTGGAAAAAAAATGAACTACTGAAACTCAACTAGGGTTATCCGTAATTTATACGAAAAAACTACGATTTACTTCCTATATTTTATGTACATCTACAATATATCCTATTATTAAGATAAAATACTAAAATTGGTAGAAAAAAGTGTTAACATTACTAACAATTTATTATATAAATACACACACACACATATATATATATATATATATATTATTTATACAAAATAAATATCTCACGGTTCGGTTCGGTTAATCCACGGTTTCGTAATGAAAATTCGTGGACCGAATCGCGAGTCACGGTTTACTAATTTTTCAATCCGTGTCCGGACCATTAATCCACGGACAAAATCCAAAAGGTACGGATCAGTTCGGTCCCGACTGGTTTCACGGTTCACCGGATTTTTTGAGCAGCCCTACTTTTGGGAGTCCGTGCCACTTTTCAATTAATTATACTCCATTGCAATCTACTATAATTTTTTAGATGATTTTGAAAAGATCGTTTAAAAAAGTTCATTGAAATCTATCAAACAAAATTCATATTACACATAAATAGTATTATCAATTAAAAGTTATAAGTTTTTTATCCGATTGAGTAAGATGAGGGACAAAAGAATAGAGATGAGAGAGTATTTGTGGGGGGTGAATTCCACTTAAATCCTTTCCTCCTTCTGTTGAACGGTGTGGGGGCTCGCCGAGTCTGGAGAGATTTCTACAGAGCTTGGAGAGGTGTTTTGCCGAGCTTGGAGAGGTTGCTGCCGAACAGTGGAGGTGTTTTGCCGAGACTGGTACCTGCAAACCGGAGGGG
>JAOTQK010000019.1:6392729-6403000 GCA_025642025.1 Rhododendron ferrugineum
TCCGATCCGAATCCGATCCGATCCGATTTCGGTTACCGGATTCGGATTATCGGATTATCGGATCGACGTTATCGGATTCGGATCCGGATCCGGATCGGATTTTTCGGATCGGATCCGGATCGGATCCGGTCCATTGACAGGCCTACTTACGGGTATTTCACAATTTGTAGGAGCCCTAAAAAGCTCCTACGAATTTTGAAAAAAATCTAGATGAACTAATTTTTTACAAGAATTTATAAAAAATATTACTATAAAAATAGTTTGAATTATCTTTGTGGAATCTATGGGTCGCACCAAAAATCAATAAATAATTAATCATCTTGCCTATTTATTAGTATTTATTATTGAGCACCAAGCAAAGCCAAAGTGGGAGTGGTATCTTGTGCCAAAACACTGCCGTTTTGAGCCGACAACACAGATGCCGTGCCGACCCTGCCTCTTAGCAGCGTCGGCCCGTTATTTCAGATTGAATTATATTCTTACCTTAAAAAAAAGGCCTCGGGCTGATCTGATTTAACGGCAATAAATTCGTATTTCCATACAAAGAGGTTCATCCCATTCCAGTTCACACTGTCTCTTGAGGATTGTGGACGCAAATACTCCATCTCTCTCTCTCTCTCTCTCCCAGCATAATCTGATTACAGTCAATTAGAATATATTCTTATAAAGATTTCTACCCATCAGATTACCTGAATCCCAAGTTATTTAATTTAAAAAAATAACCCAAAGAAATCAGCACCAAGAAGTTTCCTTTAAATCACAGCCAACCGTCCCAAATCTCTTCCTTAGGGTTACCCTTTTCCAAGCTTGTTCCTTACGCCGTCTACGACTAGTTGGAGTATATTAAACGAGAAACTATTTCTTATTCGTGCACATTTTTCTGGTCCGAAGAAGCAGCAGCAAAGGCAACCTGGCGAAAACGAGGTTAGATCTCTAATCCCACCCCCTTTCATTTTCAACTTCTTGATCTTTCTTGTTTTGCTTTCCTCTTGTGTTAGATCTCAAAACCCATTCCGTTGATTTCAGCTTATTAAATCTGTCTTGTTAATTCTTGTTTTGTTTGTCTTCTGCGTAAAAAACGTGTTTAATTTCACATATAATTATGGGATTTGGAATCTTTTTAACGGTTCTTGGTAATAGTTCTTGTCTGATTAGTTTATCCGGAGACGTGTTGGGTTTGCATTGTTTTTTCAATATGTTTAGGTCCTACAATCTGTCACCTCGTTTCTTAATGCGGTTCAGTTTTGTTTTTAGCGGAAATTACCCAGTTCTCTTTCAATGCTTTTGTCTTCGTTGGGATCCATCTAGCAGACTCAAGCGGAAACATTAGGGCTAATATAGTTTCGAAATCATTGTATTACTTATTATTTAATTTTCGTATCATGTAATGGGCAGAATTATCGGTTGCTTGAATACGAATCACAAAATTTGGAGCACTGGTCAAAAGACTCAAAACTCGTAATTTTACGATGTTGAAGGTTGCATGGGGAATAAATTTGATTAAGCTGGTCCGCATTTTCAATTCCTGGTTTTCTGTGTGTGTGTATGTTTGTACATGCTCATGTTTATTTCTCGATTTCAATGTCGGTTTCTATTTCTTTTTTCGGGGTCTGTCTTGTTAACTTCTGTTGACTTGTTTCGGGCAAGTCCCATTATTTATCTTTCTTATGAACATCCGTTTCTTTTTGTTGTTTATTGGTTTTCCAAAGTTGGAATTAGTTTCTTGTAAAATGGAGATGATGGGTTAGTTTTTAATCTTTGTTAAGAAAAAACAGTGATAGCCTAATAGAAACACTAGATGCAAGGCCTGCAAATAGGGTGATTTTTCTTTATAGACTTCTTTACTGGAACTTGTGAAAGATGTTATCTATTGTTTAAAGTTTTCCAGTCAAGTTGCAAGCTACAGAACACAGCTGAATCTCAGAACCGTACCCTATGGCATAGATTTAGATGCATTTTTTTAAAAAAAATACCAATATACTGCAACTTTTGCATTGCAGTTGAGATTTGTACCATCTAATATAATCTTTTTACGTCCTTTTTCACTTGGTGATTGTTTTTCTTTAATTTTTGTTCCATTTGGCAGTCAGTTACCTCGTGTGCACATCCAAGATTTCGTTTCCAAAGTTGCTGAAGATTTTCTTTCACTCTGGCCGCTGCAAGAAAGTCAGACTCTTCTCGCACCTCTAAGCGGGTGTGGGGTGTTGATGAAGAGCTAATTCGTCTTTTGAGGAGATCAAGATCATCACACATCTGGAGACTTTGCCGTGTTTCAGAGGGTTTGTCTCTCGACTATGGCTAAGGTCACCGTGGAATAAGTGCCAAGAACTTCGGTGGTAGCATGTGATTGTAAATTAGAGAAGTCAGGCCTTAGTTTCAGGTTTCTGGGCCCAACTGGGCAGGATAGTTAGTTGTTGATAGTTTTCAAAATAGGAAAAAGATTTGGTTGAATGCGAATGAAGCTTTAGTTAGTTCCAAAAACAAAAAAAAATGGTTAGGTTTTCATGCTTCCACGGCCATTCTACAAAACCAAAGGTATGTGGAAGAAAGATTTATGGCTGATTTTTGTTTTTAATTTACGTATTTGTGGGGGGCAGTCAGTTGACGTTTTCTGAATCAGTGTTCATCTCTGTTAATCAGAAAACAGTTCAACTATCTGTTGAAGCAATGCAGAAGACAATGGAAGATTGTTCTAAAAATCCGTCTGTTAAGGATTTTAAAGATTCATGTGGTGTAAAAGATTCGTTACCTCTGAAACTTCAAGGAGATGCTGTTCCCAATAATATGGCTAGCCATGTCATATCTTCCTCCTCCATCGAACGTAACTGGAAATCAGATGAAATTAACAGCAACTATAATGTTGAGAGTGACAGAGGGCTCCAACATTCTGGACGTATTAAGAAAAGCCTGTCTTTGGGAAGTGGACTGGATAGAGAAGATAGGGTTTCTGTTGGAAATAACTCGGAGGATGAGGCAGAGATAGGATATTCCTGTGACGGATCATTGGGTCGCGATGGGATGGTGGTCCCAGTTGGCGGCAAGGATACAGAAATCAGCCTGGCCAATAGATATCAAGAAGCTCCACCCTCTGATTCTCTCCAAGGGAATCATGACTCTATATTCTCAATTGAAGATTCACAACAATTGGAAAAAGAAGGTCATGAAAACAAAATTCAGTGTTCTTCTAGTGAGTGCAAAGTTGAGTCTAGTGATACACCTCGTGACCCGTTTGCTATTGGGAAGTCAAAATCTTTACCGAACATAGATTTCTCTGGTGAAAATCCTGCTCTCACGTACTCGGCACGTCAATCTAGATCGTCCGAAGACCTCACCGTTCTTGATTTGAGGAGGAAGGAGATGGTAAGTCATGAGATAGCAACAGGTGTGATGAACGAACAAGAAAGAGATGAGGGTAGGTTAAATAAGGGAAAAAGTATTTGTGAGGATGGTTACGATTCTTATGACTACGTTGGTTCAGCAAAAGACTGGATAATACCCAGCAATGTAGAGGAGCATTTGCATGGAGAATCTTCAACACCCCAGTGGGAGGAAATACCGAGCAAGGATTTGAAGATCAAACGCGTCGAGGAGTGGGTTGTTGACCTACAACATTGCAGCCCTTTGGAAGGGATAAATGATGCAATACCCAATGTAGATGATCATCATGTGCAGAAAGGGTACACTGTTGTGGACAATTTGTTGGCTGCGAGATGTGATGGTAGGGTCACCCCCGGTATGGAAGCTGCAAAGAAATGCATCTCTTCTTTCAGTGCCGCCACCACCTCAGCTCAGCTGGCAAATCATGGGTTGGTGGTTATCCCATTTCTTAGCGCTTTTGTAGGCCTAAGGGCGCTCAACTTATCTGGAAATGCCATAGGTTGGTGTCTTGTTTATATTCTATGCATCTTATAAATGACTGATGAGTTGTTTCGGCTCATTGACTCATTGTTACTGTCTACTTTTTGCAGTTAGGATAACGGCTGGTGCCCTTCCTCGAGGACTCCACAGTTTGAATCTATCAAAAAATAGTATCTCCACCATTGAGGGTT
Organism: Rhododendron ferrugineum; assembly: GCA_025642025.1. Lineage (NCBI taxonomy): Eukaryota > Viridiplantae > Streptophyta > Magnoliopsida > Ericales > Ericaceae > Rhododendron > Rhododendron ferrugineum. The sequence continues at coordinate 6,396,779 of JAOTQK010000019.1, forward strand.
TGCGTGAACTTACAAGGCTTCGTGTGCTTGACTTGAGCTACAATCGAATTGTGAGAATTGGACATGGTATGGCACCTTTTAGAAAAATATAATTCCACATTTCTTGGGTCTCTTCTATTTTGTTTCAAGAGTCTTGTTATGTTTAGATTGTCTTTTCTAGGAGTCTTGTTATGTGTTTATTGTCTTTATTCCAAAACTGTTGGGCTATTAGCTATGGTTGTAATGTTGTACTGATCTGTAAAACATTTCATACGGTTTGATTTTGTTAAAATACGAACTTTTTAGCTAGTACGCCGAAAGTAGTCTTGCATGCTAGGTTTTCGTTTGTTCTGAGCATTTGGATCAGCCTCAACTTACGCCTAGTTGCCTTGAGAAACCTACAAACACTGCCAATTCTGTGCTCACAAATTCAACTCAACTCTCTCTCTCTCTCGCACCTTTCTTCAGCTTGTTTCTCTCCGTCTATTCAAGACGGGGCAGGCTGCCCACATACATAGAGGTGTTAAGGTGTCAAAGTGGTCAAAGAAGACCACAAGATAGTTCCTGATTACACCTTTGTTCGTTAATGAATACCACCATTTTGTCAGGGAAGTATTTTCTGATTACATCCCTGATAAAGGGGGGTTTGCGGAGCAATGTACTATGGCAATGATCAGGTTTCCATTGAACTTTGGTGGAATTGAAATACCTGATCTTTTACTTCCATACAACTACTCAACTTGAACTTCGTGACGCAATATTCATTTTGTTTAAGATTCTCTAATTTATCTTGTTTTTCTTGTAGTATGTTCTTATGAAAAGCCCACCCTCAGACCCAAACCTATGCAGTAGCTATTTTTAGATGTTTTGCTTGCTCCTAATATATTTTCTTCTATTCATTCGCAAGGCCTAGCTTCTTGTTCCTCTTTGAAAGAGCTATACTTGGCTGGAAACAAAATCAGCGAGGTTGAAGGCCTTCACCGTCTCCTAAAACTAAACGTCCTTGATCTGCGCTTCAACAAAATCTCCACGGCCAAATGTCTTGGTCAACTTGCCGCTAACTACAATTCCTTACAAGCGGTCAGCCTTGAAGGAAACCCAGCCCAGAAGAACGTAGGGGACGAACAGCTCAAGAAATATCTCATGGGTGTTCTTCCTCATTTAACTTACTTCAACAGGCAGTCTGTTAAAGCTGGCACCTTGAAGGATGTGGCAGATCGTTCAACTCGACTGGGCATAACTGCTGATAGGGGGCTTAGATCGGATCACAAGAATTTGCGGAAAGCAACTCATGGTGCTGCTTCTGCTCTCAAGACTCCATTGACTTCCTCTGCTAATGGTCGTAGAGGTCAAGCAGTGGCGTCACCGAAACCGTCCAAGGGAAAACCTGGGCGGCTGCCTCCGGTTGGGACTAAAACAGCAACTAGTCATCGGCAAAATCTATATGATTTCAGCAGCAAACTTCTGAGCTTCAGACCTGATCTGTCCATGCGGAGGAGTCGGAGTGAGGGAACTCTTGCAGCTCTTTAAACTTGGTTCCGTGCTCTAGATATGACAATATATATGTGTGGTTATGGTTGTGGTTTTTTGCCGGTTTTCTGCTTATTTGTGGATTTAGCATGACAGTTTCCAACGCTGTCAGAAAATAAGTTTTTAGGCTTCGGGAACACTATTCCAACTGAACTGCAAATGTTGCGTATTGTACTGTATTTATTGCCCTTGTTTGAACTCGTTGCTTCTGGTGATTGTGGAGTTTTTACAGCCATGCTTCTTGTATTCCTTTTCTTCTCTATTGCGTGCAGTGTTTACAGGTAGGGCTGATAAATGACCCGTACGGCTTGTTCAAGTTTAGCTCGAAAACTTAATAAGCTTTAAAATACGTTCAAGGTTTACTTGTTTATCTGGCGAATTGTTTTGAAACAAACTTTAATTGAGCCAATCTTGAGTACCTTGAATGTTTTTAAAACTACATGCTCAAAGAGCCGAGCGGTAAGTTGTTCAAACTTGGTTTGAAAACTTACCGAGTTTTAAAGTAGGTATATATCCAGGGTTGTCTTATGTAGCGAGATAATCTCGAACGAGTTTTTAATGAGGTAAAATGAGCTTGAACTTGAATAGCTTGATTTATTTATCACCTGTATTTACAAGTCAAACTTACAGGGGGTTTACCTGGACATGGCTAGTGATGCATATATGGTTACTGACTAAAACCATCTGGTCACACTAAATGTTTCGTCATCATATCTCTGTACGAGGTGTACTGGGATATCCAGGACCAGGATTCAAATGCAAGAAAGGCTCAATTCTAGGGAGAAACTGGGAAGAGCTTGGAGGATTAGGAGAGCAAAGAGTGGCATATATCACAATTCAAGGAGAGCTAGGCTAAAGTACCGTACACACACGAGGGGAGATTGTCGGAGCCATGACAGAAGATTCGCAGCTTTGTTTGCAGATCATGTGAGCTTTAATCGATATTTTGTTTTTGTCGGCAAAGAAAAATGAGCTTTAATCGATCTCAAGTCTCAGTGAATGTTTATGTAAAATAGATTATTGAGCCGAGTGGAGCATTGAAACGTATCAAGTTGCAAAACGGGTTCGTTTTCAATAACAAGCCAATATTAAGTGAGTTTTTAGCAAGCCGACATGGTTAAACTCAAGGTAGAGAGAAGGATGGATATCTTCTACCTGGCTGCAACCCTAAAAATTCATCACAGAGCCTATTTTCCCGGTTGAAGATGAGGATTCAACCCCCGGGTCTAAATTTCTGATGAGGCGAACCAGGAAGTACAATGTTCTGTCTGTTTTCCAAGTCATCAGAGACTATTACAGAAACTACACAGTGAATTCTCCCATTCCACAACCAAAAGAAAACGACCATGTTGTGTTCATGAACCACAACATCAAGGAAAAACATGACTGGTTTTTATTCTTTTATGTTGAGCATTCTTTTAAGTATGAAGAAGACACACGGACTCATCACGACCAACCAATAAAATACTCTTGCGTGCGTTAAGGCAACTTTGCGGGATGCAGAGGAGAAAAGGAACACAGTACTGTAACAAAAAATGTAACTGCAAAGTCTACGTGACACAAACATCTCCACCCTGCCCCGTGCTCTCCACCTTCATCACCTTCTCTTCCCTTTTCTTTCACATATTTCATCGCATTCTTGAATTTCTTTTCTACGTACAAATCTTGATTCCTTATGGCCAGCAGCGTCAATTTTCTGGGGAAGAAAAAAAAAAGGTTCCAGATACAAAATCAGTACCTGATGATACACTAAATCATGGTACAAAATGCATATGACCACTGCACGGCGTAGAGATAAACAACAAAGCAGTATATAGTTATAGCAACTGAAGAGGCGTGGAGATAAACAATGAAGTAGCATAGAGTTATAGCACCTGAAGAACGAAGCGCAATGACAACAATCCATGAGATTACACCAAATGTCAACCCATACCTTTCAGGCCTTAGATTAAACCCAAGATTATAGCAGCCATTTAGGCAACGATTGTATGAATATTTCCAAAGTTCTTATGTGACGATATTAAAGAGATTACTGTAAAACAAAATCAAAAACTGTAAAATATATTTCTTGGGAAACAGGTATCCTTTACGTATCCTAGGCAACTTAAACCAGTTTCGTGAAGCATGGGGTTAACAATTTCTGGTTAAAAAGATTAGTTATATGCAGGCACCAAAGGGTATAGGAATCAGGCCACATTTCGTCCTCTAATTTTATACGAACATCTGTTAAAAACTTAAGAGAAATGCAAGCAAGCTATGGATCAAGAATATGAATCGGTTTGTGAATCAACAGTTACCAGTAAGACTTCATCTCAATAACCAAGCTTTGTGTTTATATAAACGTCTAACACTTACTTTGATTTAGGAAGGAGGCAGGGGCCAAACCCTTTCCTATCTAGCCCAACCCCAACAGTGATAAAGTTAAGACTTCATCACTTTGATCCATATTTCGAAAACAATAACTAAGCTTTATGGCTATGGCCATTACCACCAATAGACAGAAAAAACTCGGTATGATAGTTCAAAACTAGTATCGCGTAGAAGATTCAAGAATCACCGCTCCAAGTCATGTTCAATTCCATGAGAGTCAAGGATGGGATCAGGGGGGGTTTAGTGGCGGCGACCGCCATGACAAGAATTTTAGAAAATGCAATTGTTATATGTAAAAAAAAAAAATTATGTCTAACTTATATAGTTTCGCCACCACTAGATTTTTTTAGTATACATTTCGCCACTGCTAGGGTAAAATCCTGGTTCCGTCCTTGATGAGAGTAAGGATATAGGAAATTTCTTAGACTAGAAAATAGAAACCAAGGGTCCTTAGAATAGGTTAAAACAAAATCATTTTGACAAAGAGACTATACATTTCGATACTCCAGTTGAACTTCACATGCTCAAAGTACACCAACTCAGTGATATCAGACATATACAATCAGCCAATCACCAAATATATACATATATAAAACAAGCTGGATAAATTGCATCAACCTGAAGCGAATTACGCAAATGAAACATGTGTCGCGAATACTTGTGCCAAGCAGAATCAGAATCTTATTAACATTCAAATTCTGGACAGATTCATACCAAATACTAATGCCAAGCATAATAGGATGAGTTCGACGTAAATTGATTTGTCTTAAAGATAAGGTGATTTTATTTACTTTTAGTGATCCATGTTTAATCTTTTGTTAAAACATTTCAGTTAATGATCCATGTTTATGAAAGAGACCGCGAAATAAAAAATATATAGACTAAATCTTTCAGATTTCAGCTTCCACACAATAAAAATACTACAAAGAACGCAAGTTGTTTCAGATGTTTCAATTTTTTTTCTCGTTTCTCGTGAAACTTTTTGTCCTTTAGTCGTAACTTTTTCTCGTTTCTCGTGAAGCTTTTTGTCCTTTAGTCGTAACTTTATTGTTTTTCATATAGGAGTACTATATCCCATCGATACGAATGATTAACCTAAAAAAACTTTAGAAAAGACGAAACCAACAAAGATACCAATATATCGGAGGTAACCGTATCAGAAGGCTCAAAAACCATTACTTAAGCCATTACATAAGCCGCTACGATACACGCAATGACCGATATTTAAAACCTAGATATTCACGCAATTCAAACTCCCAAACCTTTCTGTTCATCATCAGCGTCGTGATACTCCATCTCCTCCTCCGGCACCGGATGCAGCTGATCCACCTCCTCCCCGACCCCCTCCTCGCCGTCTCCGCCGTCCTTCCCATCGGGATACCTGACCACCACCACGGGACAAACACAATGGTGCACGCAGTAATCACTAACACTCCCCAGCCTCCCTTTCCCATTCCTCCTCGTGGCCCCAAACCCTCTGCTCCCCATGATCACCGCGCTCAGCCCCAGCCTCTCCACCTCCAGGCACAGCCTCTCCTTCATATCATGATCCTTCACGATGTGGATCTTGTACGGTATGTGCGCGTCCACGAGGGGCCGGGCCAGGTCGTCGGTTTTTGTATTAGTGAAGTTGTCGAAGTCGTCCTCGAGTTTTTGTTTGGATTCCTCGGAGGGGGAGGGGGCGAGGAGGGGTTCAGCGAGGGTGGAGCCCCAGTCGGCGCCGTAGAGGACGGAGGTGGGGCGGACGTGGAGGAGGATCACGGCGTCGTTCTCGCGGAGGTAGTTCTGGACGGCCCACTTGACGGCGTAGGCGCTCTCGTCGCTTAGGTCCACGGCGATTGCGATGCGCCGCTGGGCCCCGGCGGTCGGGGTGATGACCGGCAGCGCCGGCGCCGGGTTCGGTTGATCTGGTTTCGGGTTCATTCGTCGGGGCCTTCTGTTCTGAATGAGAGAGAGAGAGAGAGAGAGGTGTCACGATCTTTAATTTATTTTTAGTTGGGCAGGTGACGATCTTTAACGAGGGGGAATGGGTTGTTTGACGTGAAGGCAATAATTTTTAAATTTTACCGTACGAGATAAGTACATTATTTTAATTAACAATATATTTATTTAAAAATAAATACTTATTTTAATTAGCATAACGGGATCTTCCTTCTCAAAGCGAGGCCACAAGATGTTGCAAGGTTCTACCACCTGATACTTGCCCGAAATTCATACATTTAGCCCTTGTTCGGTTATGGGTTTTGAGTAGTGTTTTTGAATAAATGTAGAGAGAGAAATGAGAGTAATGATTGTAGAGAGAGATAAAAAGTGGAGAGAGATAGAGTGAAAAATGAGAGTAAT
>JAOTQK010000019.1:6435822-6445958 GCA_025642025.1 Rhododendron ferrugineum
GTTAAAAAATTCACGACCGCGACACCCGATTCCCGCGACGTATCACCGATACGTCCCGATACCGATACACCGCGACCAATACCGCGACGGCGACCGATACCGAGATTTAAAACTATGATTGACACTGCAGACTATGAGAAACTGTTATGGGTTATTAGGTTTGTTTTTCTCTTCTCTTTTTTTTCCTCGTTTTAAAAAAAGTAATCATTTGAAGTTAGTACAAGGGAGAGAACTTTATTAGTTACTCCCTCCATTTCTAAATGATAGTGATTTACAAAAAGACGTGTAATTTTCGGATAAAAAAATAAAATACTTCCATGAATAGTTTTAAAATTTGTTGACATCAAATTAAAGATCTCAATTAGTTCTTTAATTTGGTGTAAATTAAGTTTAAAAATCAAGCACAGAAGTATGCTATTTTTGGGCCTAAAATTACATGTCTTTTCGTCCTGGACTATTGTTTAGGAACGGAGGGAGTATTGAATAGAAATACACTGGGTGTCTGGGACACTACCGACTATGGGAATGGATCTTGAGGTTTGAGGTCTGGTTTAATTAAACGTTGAGCACAAAGGGTGTGGATTAACCACCTCACTGTTTATGCGCTTCTGTGTTGTGTAATGAGTATAATTTTATTTCATCTGAGAAGTTTTATTGACACTCCACTTTTTTTGAAGATAGCCTGACTCACAGAAACTGCTTATTCATATCATGTGCATGTAGTACACATTTTCACTTCAAGGTACGAATAGTTATAAGGTCTTGATAGATTATGTTTGTGTTATGGTCGTGTTGATCTCTTGGATTTTTGGGCGCCGAAGCACAGATTTTTCCAATTGTTTGGTTTGCACATGATATTTTACATCATGCGATGGATATTTTTTCATGCGGTTATTTATGAAACACTATGTTTGGAACTTGGTAAGGGATTAAGAAAACGAAAGGTACGGGAGAAGAAATACCATTTTCCTTTGTGTTTTCTCTCCTACTTATCAAAACCTCGGGTGTAACTAAAAAAGTCTGTTTAATTGATTTCTGAAACTAAGTTTCTCAAGAATTCTTCGTATGTTGTCTTTTACTCATTATTGTCCATGGCATTTCCTTTTGTTTTTTTGTTCTTTCCGCTTAATGATCTTGGATTCGGTCATTGCTGCTCATCACCATGGCTGTGACTCTTCTTCATAGGCTTGAAGCAAAGCATAGGCTTCTGCACTCTAGAATTGAGGCATTCTATGAAGTTCTGACTTTAGGGCTGATATGGTTCTGCTGCGAACGTCTAAAAAACTGGCAGTCTCCCCCGTGTTCGATTGCCTTCTCCTCTGGGTCATGAAAAAGAGAATGCCATCTTAACTGGTCAAAGAGATGGAAACTAAGTCTGAATCCACGGGTAATCTGTTTGGTAAGATCCTTTTGTCATGTCGCTTTACCTTCTATAGCTTCTCTTCTGGTATAGCTGGTGAATATGGATGGGTCAAGCATTGTGGCTAATGGCTGTAGTTTCGTTTGTTTGGTTGACTATTTTTTGGGTCTAAATTCAAAGTTATCTAGATCCAGGAAATACTAGGGCCAAGTCCTGGAGGACCATACTAAAATTTGAATGTCTTTTTTTGGGTATTTTCGGAAGTCTCAAGGGAATAGAGAGAAATTTTACATCTATGGACCTCTAATAGTGAAATGCTATATAATACAACTGGATATACAATTTCACTGAATTAATAAGGACCACATCAATAACACCACTGCCACACTCTTATGATATTGCATATGACACGTTGTGAGATTTTATTTCTGATTACATGGTAAATTCGGGTCGTAAATCTTTCAACAAAACATTGAATATTTGGTCAAATTTGATATATAAGTAGTATCAATCCAATACTAATATCAGTAATATGCAGTCAAAACAAAAGGCCCCTAGCATGCCTAACTTCTAACCATTGACTTCCAGTGGGGTGCAGAATTTGTGGACAATGAGACTTAAGCCCTGGTTAGAGGATATCCTAGTTAGAGGATCCAGTCTTAGAATGGAATTTTCTTGGTAGGGACTGGAAGTTTGGTAAGTCTTTATAATGGAAAAATGTGACCTATGCGGTGTGGTGTGACATGCTAAATTATCGTATCAAGTTTTTTCCCTCCACACATCAAATCTTCAACCAAGATTAAAGCAATAGTATAGTGGACACATTGTACCTCATCTGTTTTCTTATAGCTTAGGTGTCTAAGCCACCTTATCTGCACCGGAGGCGGGGGCGCTGCTGTCCCCTAGGGGCAGCAGCGCGTGGCTGTGCCCGAATTTTGAGCCCACTCCGGTCTCGCTCCGATGATCGAAAACGTTCACTTCGTAGAGCTCGTCAAGTAGAACAACTATGCAAAAAAACAGCTTAATTGGATATCATTAAATGTCTGATCGGAACCCATATAACTTTCGGTCCATGGGTTACAGTGGATTTGATCCAGTGTTTCGGATCCATTTTTTTCAAGATAAAAAGGTTCCGATCAAGCACTTAATGATATTCAATTAAGCTGATTTTTTGCATAGTTGTTCTACTCGACGAGCTCTATGAAATGAACGCTTCCGATCATCAGAGCGAGACCGGAGTGGGCCCAAAATTTGGGCACAGCCGCGCGCTGCTGCCCCTAAGGGGACAGTAGCGCCCCCGCGTCCATCTGCACCTCGATTAATCTTGGGAGACTAACTCCACCGCCTACTTACGGGGTTCCCAATCAAAGTCAGAGCAAGCTCTATATGGATTTGCCCCGTAGGAGTTGATAGGGCTTGAGAAAAATGTTTCAAACTTGAGATCTTGAGAGGAGCAAACTCTTAAGTCTCAAGACTTGACCATTAGTCTCCTACATTCAGAGGTGGTTTAACCATAAGATCAATTATGCCCTAACAAAACGTTAAACCTAATAAAGGAGTCCTTATTTTAGTTGGTTGAAGCCTAAAAAATCTCGAGTTGTTAGTGCTTTGACATCTATTCATACATACTTTTTTTTTTTTTTTTAATCTTGATAGTTTAATACTATGAATTTTCATGAAAATATAAAGAAAAAGAGAATAGGAAATCGTACGAAAACCATCACAAATGAGGAAAAAGAACAAACAACGATAGGAAACTGAATTAGGAAACTTTGGGAAGGAACTTTTGCAGAAGGATGATATTATTCATTCTTTGTCACATTTTTTCTTTTTCCTAGCATTCTATTGTAGAAGTCTTGAAGATATTGGAGACGGTGGTTAGATGCACGTGGTTCCACATACAATAGCGAACGGCTCCGAACACAGTTGTGTCTGGAAGTTTTACTCCTAGATTTTCTCTTAGCTTTATTTTTCCATCCCTCCATGAATCTCTTCCCTAATTGAATATATCCAGACACGTTCTTTTTAAGGATTTCATCCTCAATGAAAAAATACCCAAATAGGCCTGTCATGGCTGCTCATTAAAATGGGGGTCTTTGATTCGTCATAGACTCGATGTGAAACGTAGATTCTGGGTTGATGTGTGGCAGTTTGTGGTTATTAGGGGTATATATGAAAAAATTATTACATGTTCATGGACCACCGATACCGTCACATGGTGTTCTAAGAACTTTCTTCACCACACATTTGTGTGGATCCACCATCAAGTATGTGGCTCCAACACACACATGTAATGGAGAAAGTCCTTTGAGCATCACGTGTTAGTGCTCTGGGAGCACTTAAAAGAAGTGGCACTTTCTCCCTTTGCATTGCTCAATTGACTTTTCCTTTGGTTTGCCAAAAAAAAAATATTATATTCTTTTCCACGGTTGAAGAGATTTGAATTAAAACTTTCCACAGTAAAAAATTTCAGAAAATTATTTGCAAGAATTAAGTTTTTGTTATCTGCATGTGGGTAGGATTTTCCAAAACAAGGCTAACAACATTTGGGGACGGAGAAATTATTTATCATTCACACAACAAATTAAGGTTCTAATATACGATATTGGGTCCTTTTTAAAACTTTTGTTAGAACTTAGAAGTTTATTAGCTATACTAATGATGCTTTTTTTTTTCTTTGGTTAAAAGAGTAAGAAATTCGTTGAGAATAAGGATAAAGTACAAGAAATAGACCTTATAGAGGAGATGGCCAAAACAAAAACAAAAACAAAATCAACAATAAAAGAACGCCGACTCCTATAGGATTTCAAAAGCAGTTTAACAAACACATACGAGAATAAAACCATTTTGGCATGTACGAAAAATCATTAGAGAATAATGAGCAGATAAAGGATCTAGCGTGTGGTGCTTAAAACCCATGAGAATGGCTGAAACTATCCTCAATGGTATGTGATTGTTTGCACTTATGTCTTTGCATATTTTTTGGAGGCCTGAAAACTCCTCAATATCCTTGAGCCTTGATTTTTGCTTACGAGCCCTGCGCTCACTTGGACTAGCCATATGACGACCTCCATCCTTAGAAATGCTATCCCAAAAAGCCATGATCCTCTTCTTAATGCATATCTACGGGTCTGGATGATGTAACAAATTTGACAAATCCAAAGTAACTACCACATCTGGCACTAATTATGCTCTATGAACTCAAATTTGTGATAAGTATGGTACTTGATTTATGTTTTTCACAGAATTACATTTTGGAGAAATTGAGTAGTATGTGTAAAGAAAATAAATGGACTAGTAATTAGACGGGTTTGAAAAATAAAACTTTAGGGTTGGAGTTGATAATATAAAGTGAAGCCCGTTTTTATTTGGTAGGCTTGGGTATGCATTAATAGTTTTATCATTTCGTAGTGCACCGGTCACTTTCACATAAAATTGCACTCGATAATCTAATCTATGATCACTTGAAAAGGCTTGAATTTTTAAGTCTATTTTCTATAAAAAAAAAAACAGCTAAATTGGTCATCGACACATGAATAAAGTTTTGTAAGTTAGATAAGTTATTACTCCATCCGTCCCCTTTTAAAGTTCAGTATTCCATTTTTGACTGTCCCTTGAAAAATGTCCATTTTGTAAAGTTAGTGGGTAAAAGTTGGTACATTTTCTATTTTGCTCATAAAAGTAGATTCCATTTTGAAAAGTTAGTGAGTAAAAGTGTAATGATGATGTCTCCATAGAGGGTAAGTATGGAAAGTGGAGATAAAAGTTAATGTGAAAGATGTAATGATGATATTTTCTTAATAAGTTGGAGTTACGAAGTAGGATATTTAAAAAGGTACAAAGAGGGTATAATATTGAACCATAGATTTTTTTTTATTGATAGCGAGATGACTGATTAAAATATAAAAATCTAAGTAATTCGTTCCACCCACTTCAATTTACGACAGTTGAAATAATGTTGAATTTGAAGTATACATATGTACTGTATTACTGGGAGCAATGGTATAAACGAAAATAAGAATGCACAAACCCAAATTTGTTCTAAATCATTCGATGCATGTGGATCTCGCACAATGGATGTAAGGTCTACACACATCGAACCGTTCAAGACATATAGGTTCAGATCGTGTGAAGTCCACACACAGTGGACTGTTTGGATCACATTTTGCTCTGATCGTGTAGAGTTCACACTCATTGGTTGGTTTTAGACACATCTATGTCTAGATTTGTGCATTTTCATTTGTGTCTGGAATATTTTTGTTCAATAAAATTAGTATGAAATGCAAGATAAATGTGCTAATTAGGCTTGCATCAGCATCACACATGTTTATTGCTGATTGTCTAACTAATTACGCACCGAACTTCATAGGTAGATACTCCCTCCGTCTCTTATTTAGCGTCCAGTATTCCATTTTGAGCTCTCCCTAAATAACTGTCCATTTTGTAAAGTTAGTGGGGAAAAGTTGGTGCATTGTTTATTTTGTCCCTAAAATAGATTCCATTTTGAAAAGTTAGTGAGTAAAAGTGTAATAATGATGGGTAAGTATGGAAAGTGAAGGAAAAAATTGATGTGAAATGTATACTGATGATGTCTTTTTAATAAGTTGAAGTTACGAAGTAGAACATTTAAAAAGGGACGGAGAGAGTAAAAGAGTTCTTACAAGAGTTCCGGATGAGAGATACAAATACAAAAAGTAGAACTTGCTTGTTGCCATTCTTGTTATCGTTATTGTTTCATTATTTTTTTGGAAGGCAATAAAATCGATGCATGTCGGACACCCCATGAAATTAAGACGATTCATGGGTGGGTTTGTTCGTTTGAGGGTCTCAAAACTCTTGCGCATGGTTCTCAAAAAATTTTCTTTATCTCTCTCTCCACTCATTAGTCTTAAAAATCTCCCTCAAAATTCAAAAACGAACAAGGTGCATATCGAAAAAGGAAATCATCTAGATTTGAGATTGATCTGAAAAAACTCCGATAAGGTCATTTTGAACAATGGGTAGATTTGCTATCGGGGTGACCATCTAAGAATCCGGGGATACTGCCGAACAGTTCTCTGCTGAGCAGGTGTAGAGCGGCCGATCCGACCATTTATCTAGCTTGGCAACATCTCACATCCCCCGTCTGGACACTATAACTGAGAAGTCGCTCTATCCGTTAATATACGATTCCATCTCCATTTTTGTGGTAAATGTATTGTCTGACCGTCAATTCAAATCTTGTCCAAATTCCGGACAGTTATGCTATGTTTAGATGAGTTTTTGAGAAATTTTGTAAGGTTATGAATGGAGAGAGAAATGAGAGTAATGATTGAAAGTAGAGGTAATGATTGGAGAGAGATAGAGAAAGAAATGAGAATAATGATTGGAGATAGAGATGAGTAATGATTGAAAGTAGGAATAATGAATATTTTTTAAGTTGAATTTTTTTTTTTCAAAAAGCAATCAAAATAAAGCATTAATTATGGCCCAAACTCCTTTCTGCATTTTTTGATAGAGAAAATACGAGGTTCAGCTGGAACTTTCCAACAGTCAGGACAACAGAGTTTGAGAATTCAGAATAAATTTTACACGGACCCTCCGTGTATAAGGGAGGGTCCGCCCAACCAATTACAACAAGACAGCTCAGCTTTGAGCAGGGATAATCGGCAAATTTTTTTTTTAATTTAGAATTCAATGAAAGAGAAATTTGATTATGAGAACTCTAGAGATAAAATTTAACTATGACACTTTAGTATAATTTGATTAGAATAATAAGATTTTTGCACCGGTTCAAACGGATTAAAAATTGGAGCACTTAACTTTTTAACCATATTTTTCAATACATAAATAGTCTACAAAAATTAAGTACTCCCATTTTTAATCCGTTTGAATCGGTGCGAAAATCTTATTATTCTAATCATATTATTCTAAAGGATTATAATTAATTTTTATCTCTAGGTCTCTCATAATTAAGTATCTGCTCTTTTGTTTAGGACCCTATGGACATCCCACTTTTTCAGTAAATTTTTTTTTTGACGCAAATAGTTAAATATTTCATTTCTCTTTTTGAAACTTCTTAATAAAATAAAAATACTTCTATTTTAAATTTCATAATATCGGGGCTATTCTTTTAATATGTGGTTTTATACTAAATGTTACTCCATATAAAATACATATAGTTACTTAACCGTGTGTAAGTATTTTAAGTGTTATGGGAGAATGGGCCATTATTTGCATATATATAAGTGTTGAGAGACCTAGGTTATTTTAGTTTCTCTAGAAAATTGTGAGCGTAGTAAATAGTGCGGTGACGAGAAGGTTTTCACCGGAGTTGTTACGCAATTCTTCTATTCATATAATGGGATATGGGTTTTGTTTCTTTGGAAAGTAGTGAATCAGTGGGTTTTGTTTGATAATAGAGAGAGAGAGAGAGAGAGAGAGAGAGAGAGAGAGAGAGAGAGAGAGAGAGAGAGAGAGAGCGTGTGTGCCGTGTTTTTTTTTTTGGAGAGAGCGTATGCCGTGTTCATGTGCCGTGAGAAGTGGTGGTGCTGTGCATGCGTGGGTGATGGGCTTGGTAGGGTCATGACTCATGACTATATTGGAAGGTAGACTTATAAAGTACATAAGGGCATACAACACCACCGAGGTGGTAGCTCAGTTGGTGAGAGTCACCATCTCTCTTTAACAATTGCATAGGTTCGAGCTTCGAGAGGCACATGTGTGCATGTATCCGGTGGTGCCATTAATATTCTTTGATTTGAACCCTTAGTTGGACCAAAGAGGGGGATTTCTCGCCGCTGTGCACTAGGTGGAGCCGTGGTGATGGTCCGGGAGGAGGACGGTAGCTATGGCTCGAACCGGACATTCCACGACGGGTCGGGAGCCTCTATGGTCACGCCCAGGAAGGAGTTGCTACGCTGGTCGCCCCCCTCCACCCTTTTTGATTATCAAAAAAAAGTACATAAGGGCATCCGCATTTGTCTCGCTGCCCCTCGTTAAATGGTATAAATAAAGAGTAAAACTGAAAAATTCACCTGCATCAGCCTCACTTCAACCCTCGCCACTTTGCAATTGGTTAACATTTGCTACAGTGGCTCGTTTGTTACCACGAGCCACTATTCATCGTATTACAATTATTTTATTATTTTATCTGTACCCAGTATTTTGTAATTCTATTATTCTATTTTGATAAATGGATGTTAATAATTAAATATATGCTCTCCATTTGGTTTTACGATTCTCTTAGGGCTCTCATTGAAAGTCTTAGAGCCAAAAATTAATTATGACCCTTTAGAATAAAATGTTCAGAAAAATAAGTTCTTCGCACCGGTTCAGACAGATTGAAAATTAGAGCACTTAATTTTTTAACTATTTTTTAATCTGTCTAAAAAATATATACTCCAATATTTAATCCGTTGAACCGGTGCGAAAGAACTTATTTTTCTGATCATTTTATCCTAAATGGTCATAATTAAAATTTGATTATATGGCTCTCCTAATCAAGTTTCTGCTCTACATGGTTCCAAATAAAGATCAAACACTTAATTATGAGAGCACTAGAAACGAAATTTAACTATGGCCTTTTAGAATAATATGATCAGAAAAATAAAATTTCCGCACTATTTGAAATCTATTAAAAATTGGAACACTTAATTCTTTTAAAATTGCTTGTTAACAGTTGTTCGTTATTGAATAACGATTAAAAATAAAAATAATATTTAAATTGAAAAGTATAAGTATAAAGAAAGAGTAGTTTAATAAAATAAAGTTAGAATAGAGAATCTGATACAGTGTACTCTTAAAAAAGTGTGTAGTTAAAATAGAAAAGTGACTTTTTAAATGTAATTTAGTCCAAAATCTGTTGAGTCTAATGCGGATGTTCTAATTGTTATTAGACATATTAGTAGTAGTTGTACAGTAGCATTTTATCTGATAGTCTTTAATGTAAGTACTTAGGGCCTGTTTGGATAGGGTATTGTAAAGGGGATTGTGAAATCCCCTTTTAGTCCGTGGGTCAAGCCTAAGACCTCTTTTGGAAAGTAAAATGGAGGTGGTATTAGCTAAGTTCCGGATTCTATTGTACCCCCTAATGTCCCCGGAGGGGGGATTATTTATGGGGAGATTTTGGGGTGTTATTACATAATACCCTCGGATAATACCCACTATCTATTCCATTTCAACTACAAAACAACCTAATTCCCTATTTTATCCCTCATCAAAACCAAGTACTATTTAATTCCCCCGTCACATCAATGTGGACCCACCCTTCTTACATAATACTGTCTACTATCTTATCCCCCTTCATAACTATTATCCTCAATCCTTATCCCGCATCCAAATGTGCCCTTATAGTTATGCAATTAATTACCTTCATTGTGATTCAGATTAGTAAAGTACGTGAGCATTGCATTTTGGTGATCTATTCATTCCGATCGAGGTAGGTGGTTAGACATGTGATCTCTTCATTTGAAATCCTCTTGAGCCTATCTATTCTTGACAGTTCGGTATTCGTTGTAATCCGATAAATATTCATCTTGTTTTTTGCTCTCATAATTATTGACAATTGACGTACCATTTGGCGTACAAGGTTATTTGATAATATTTGTGAATGATCGATTGCCCTTACTATTATTGTCGCTGATTCGTTGACTCCATCATATTATTGTGACTATGCAACGACACGGGGAATAATCCTGGTGCAGGTGACTCTGGTTCGTCGTTGTTCTGTGTGTTTGGGACCATGGATTATGTTTATATTAATTTGTGAAAGTCCAAGGAAAAGACCCGTGAAATA
>JAOTQK010000019.1:6499667-6514021 GCA_025642025.1 Rhododendron ferrugineum
TGGCTTGTTGGTGCATCCAGGATGATGAGAACCATAGGCCAACAATGGGTCAGGTGGTACAGATACTTGAAGGGGTTCTAGAAGTGAACCCGCCTCGGGTTCCTCGATCACTTCAAGCGTTTGTCGAGAACCACGAGCATATAGTTTTCTTCACCGATTCGTCTTCTGGACAGAGTTCGCAGCTACAGAGCGCTCATTCAACTGCTTCCACTCTGGCCAATAGCACTTCTTCCACAATGATTTCCAAGTCCTGAAGATCATGAAAAAAATTAGTGATTTGCTGAGTACTTCTCCATATATGCAGTTTACTATATATACATATGAAGTAGTTCCTGCCATTTTTTTTTGGTCTTGTTTTTGTATGTAAGGCAAAGCCTTAATCAAAAGGGTGAGGCCTCGTTTGTTACTATTTAGACTTCGCTGCATGTTTTTTTTTTTTTTTTTGGTACTTCGGAATATCTTCGCTGCATGTATATCTAGTGGTTAGGCACCTGCGTTGCATGTGATTTTTGTATCTGGAAAATATTATATATATCTCAATAGATAAACATATTTGTATGGATGTATAGCTTTGTTTCCAAAGGGGCCTGATTACTTCTTCTTCCACACCGGCGCCACCAGTCAAAGAAAAGCGGAGGGGATTTCTTTCCTCTCCTCAGTTTGTCGCAGCCAAGGATTCAGAGAACCCTATCAAACTGAAAGTTAATATACAAGTCTCTCGTGCCCGAAATTTTTTAATATGAACAAAGGGACTAAAATACACAAGAGAGAGAGAGAGAGAGAGAGAGAGAGAGAGAGAGAGAGAGAGAGACGGGAATACTGTTTGCTCTTGAAAAGGAAGGCAACCTGCTAGTGGAGATATGCATATGGTCAGGTGTGCGACGAGAGAGAGATGGGGGAGAAGAGAGAACGTTTCCTTGGCGTATTATTGCTTCATTTACTCGCTGGAATATTTGGAATGTGGGAAACAAAGCTCTCTTTGATTCCCAATCCAATTCTAGTTCCCAACACCCCAATCAAGTTGCATGACTGATTTTGGCTAAGCCAAACAGAATGGTTCTTCGCCGTTCAGCAGTACCAATCAAAGGGTTCTCATACAATTTATGTGGGATGGAACCCGCCAATGCTGGGTACATTTAAATTTACCACTGATCATGGTTCCTTGCATGCCGATACGGGTAGAGCCGCAACCGGTGGCCTAATCCGTAACCATGAAGGAACTTGGATTACCGGTTTCCGCAGGGCTATGGAAGCAACTTCTAGTACCATGGCTAAGTTATGGGCCTTGAGGGATGGTTTCAACTTTTAACCTTGCAATTGAGGAAAATGTTACAAAACTGGATGTTGAGGAGGTTGCTCTGGTTCTTATTCAACTGTTTACTCAAAACAATTTGAATTATCACCCTCTTAGCAATATAATCTATGATTGCAGGTTACTAATGGAGAAATTTGAGGTTGTGACGCTCAAACACATTCACCGTGAAGCAAACCAATGAGCGGATGTCTTGACGAAAGACGCATCTATTTCTGCTACGGAAATTTTACATTTATCTCACTATTCCTAGTTGTATTGTTCAATTTCTATTTGAAGACTCTATGGGGTTTGAATACCCTAGACTTGTATCTGATGAATTTTATCGAATGCACTTCTATTACCCCCCAAAAAAAATAGAATGTTTATAGGAAATTTTAAACAAAATAGATCAAATCTTCTGTATCGAAAAAATATTTGTACTTCTGTTCCCATGCAATTTCAGCCGTTGAATTGCACAATAACTTTTTCTTAGAAAGAATCTTTTGTGCAATTTTGTGGTTGATATTGCACGAAATTCGTAACTGCTATTTACATATGTTTGTTTGGATTGAAGATGATGATGATAAAGATGATGCATGGGCGAGGGTTATGTGGCTTTATTAATTGGGTAAATTTGACTAACACCTCCTGAGGTTTGTATTTCCAATTCAAGTAGTCCCATCCATTCGTGGACCATTAGGTGGCTGTTACTATATCGTTTCAAGGTGTCATTGTATGTGGTTAAACCTGTATAGCTCAATATTTGCTTCATCTATAAGTAGGACATTTGTAATTTCTATTATGGGAATTAAGGAAAATATATTTAAGGTATTTTACGATTGCATTGTTAAACACATGCCCACTAATTTTCCTTCATGTAATACTAAGATTTTTAGAGAAACGAACACGGATGATATTTTGTCTCTGAAATAGTGTTTCTAGCATTGATTAAGTGCCCTTGTCAATTAAAACTTGAACACTTGTTTGATATCGTAGTAGGTTTGGATATGATAATGCTTTTTTTACTTTCATAAGGGGAGACCCTGAATGACTCGTAGCCTTTTTCAACCAACGGGTCTCTTCCATTGCCCTACTAACAGATGTTCTAGAAGCTTTTCACTATATGAGCCAAGTTTGATACATAGAAAAGAAGACGCGCCTATGTCTTGATTATGGATTGAATGTATAGCACATTTGTCAATAGTTCAAAACTGAGACACTATACCTCAAGAATAGAAAAAATTTCAGTTCTCAAGATCTGGTTTGAGCCTCTCAAATGTCATAGAATTGGTTAGCCCATGGGCATATGGATAGAGGACAAAAGGGGTTACACTATTTGTTTTCCTACAGAGAATCTGTTAAAATTTTAAGCTAAACTTGTTTTTTATCAAAAGAAAACAATCATGAGGTTCTCAAACGTTTGAATATCAGTACTTGTCAACCTAAACTCCATAGATGTTGAAAACAAAGTCAAGATAACTTTTAAAATTTTCAGCTGCGCGCCGGGGTCCTATCCGAAATGACCTTACCTAGCTCCATGTATGTTGAAAACAGTGTCAGTGTACTTTTAAAATTGTCGGCTGCCGGGGTCCTATCTGAAATGGCCTTACGTCAATGAGCAAAAGGCATGTCGCATTAACACTAATTCCCAACTATTGAGACCATAAGCGAGAGTACTACTGGAAGATTTTGTGACCAAGTACATGGGACTTGGAACTTGTTTTATCTGGTCCACATGAGCCTAACATCCCATCACCAGAAGTCCAATTTAATTGCCATGAAGCCATCAGCCAAGGATATCCAAGCTGGACAGCGTTCTGGAGCTGCTGCGCCAAAGGATCAAGGAGATGGCCTTGAAAGTACATCCAAAAGCCCAAAACTATCTGGGCATAACAGACCCATACAGAAATAAAATATTACAACCACAGGCTACATAGACCAAGAGACTATCAAACACAAGACACCTGACATTTCATCACATACAAAGGAATGCCCCAATCCCTACATAAATTACGCCGAGAAAGGGCACACGCTTTATCTACCTCAAGCACCTGCTGCACCACCATAGCTGATTCAACACCAACACGCTTAAAAATCCCTGAATTCCGCTCCTTCCAAATATAGTATATAGTAGCACCAGCAAGACAAAGCTTATAGATAGAAGACCGCAGCGAGTACTTGCTCATACTCATCCCCCAAACAAGCGCAGAGGATAAATCCGAAGTAGAGGAAGTGAATCCACATTTAAGACAAATATCATGCCAAACAGATGCAGCAAAAGGGCAATGAAAGAAAAGGTGATTGTGTGATTCAGACCCATCAATACATAACACACACCTGCATTCAGCAAGAACACCCCAAGTACACAACCTGTTTTTGGTAGAAAGTCTCTGAAGAATAGCCAACCATTGAATAAACAACCACCTAGGGACATGCTGACGATGCCAAACCATTCCACTCCATGCCACCTCAGAAGCACTACTCCTAAGGCCAATCCAAGCTGATTTAGCAGAGTAAGATTCATTAGGTGTTAAGGTCCAAATTACCCTATCTACCTTATCAACTGCGGATAAGAGGTTTCCAGCAGTCCCATTAATGATTTCTCTAATGACTACAAATCTGCTCCTTCGCCATTTCCACCTGCCCGCATCAATAAT
Source organism: Rhododendron ferrugineum (assembly GCA_025642025.1). Taxonomy (NCBI): domain Eukaryota; kingdom Viridiplantae; phylum Streptophyta; class Magnoliopsida; order Ericales; family Ericaceae; genus Rhododendron; species Rhododendron ferrugineum. Next base: position 6,503,619 of record JAOTQK010000019.1, read on the forward strand.
GGAACTAAACCTTGCATTGAGAGAACTCCCAAAATTGAAAGCAAATCTGTCCCCAAACTTCTGAAAGAGAGGACCTAAAGTATGCCAGTTATCCCACCATAGAAATGTATCCTCACCATTGCCAACAATAGTTTGAATGAATTGTTGGCCCTCACATCTAAGGCCAAATATTTTGCTCATATTCCAGGACGAATCTGCTGGAATATGCATGGACCAAAAGCATTTAGATCTGATAATGAAGGTATGGATCCATTTCACCCATAGGATGTCTTCTTTTTTGCAAATGGCCCAAAGGTGCCATAACATGGCAGCCCTATTCCATTCCTCGAGCCTCTTGAAACCAAGACCTCCCTCACGTTTAGGAACACACACAGAATTCCAAGAAACTTTAACACCATGGGACTTCAAATCCACACCTTTCCACAAAAAAGCATTGAGGATCCCTTAAATATCTTTCATAATTCTATGAGATAGAATGAACAGGGAGGCCCAGTACACTTGTATGCTGAATAAAACAGAACCAATGAGCTGAGCTCTGTCCCCATATGATAAGAATTTGTTGAACCAGGATTGAACTCTACGCAATATCTTATCCTTCAAGACCAAGCAGTCTGAGTAACTCAATCTGGTAGAAATCAAAGGAACTCCTAGATACTTTACAGGCAAGACCGCCTCGGGAATATTCAGAATGGAATTCAGAACTTGCTTACTTTCAACACAAACACAAGAAAAGAAGAAAGAGCTCTTTTGCAGATTTGGTTGAAGTCCAGAGAAGAGGTGAAAATCCCTCAGCAACTCAGCAATAGTACAAAAAGTATGGGAATCAGCACCACACATAACAAACATATCATCTGCAAACATAAGGTGGGATAAGCCTAGAGCCTCACATCTAGGGTGGTAAGAAAAACCTCCATGGTAGATTTTGAAACTTAGCATGGCAGAGAATGCCTCCATTACCAACAAGAACAAATAGGGGGAGATGGGATCTCCTTGACGAAGTCCTCTCTTACTAGGAAAATACCCTTTTAGCTCACCATTAATAACCACTGAAAATTTAGGGGACGTAACACATGCTTTGACTCAATTGATGAATTGAGCAGGGAACTCCATGAAAGTCATGACAGCAAAGAGAAAAGCCCAATCTACACAATCATAAGCTTTCATTAAGTCCAGCTTTATAGCACACCTGGGAGGACCTAAATCCCTATGATAACCTCTCACAAGTTCTTGCATAAGAAGCACATTATCCATGATAGTCCTGCCTTTAACAAAAGCAGATTGCGATGGGCTAATAATATGAGGCAGAATAGATTGGAGCCTATTTGAGCAAGGCAGAATAGATTGGGCTAATGTACCTTGCTTTTGGAGTTCGAACCCCAAAAACAAGGTACATTAGTTCGTTATGTTTGCCTGAAGGTGAGCAAACATAAAATGTTCTGGAGGAGAGAGTCAAATTAGTTGACTTCAAACTTTGCTTTTCAAGTAAAAGAATATAGCACTTTAGCACTGGAGGAAAACCTACATTATTCAAGCTCGCGACCTATAAAATGTTCTGCTAATGTATCAGCAGAAAACAAAAAAAGATTCATCGAAAACTGCTTTTTCTGAATATTTCTAAAGCAAGACATGGGAAGTGAAAACGATTGAGTAATGCCACCAAAAAGTGGAAAGAGCAGATATCTTTTACTCTATTTCAAGTGCCTGTAAAATTAGGAGAGCAGAATAAGATGGCAAAAGTAGTTCATTACTTCATTCTTGTTCGTTCCCACAGATCAACCAAGTTAATTCAGTAATTCCTAATAACATGGACTCTCCTGGATTAATCCTAAATTCCCTTCAAGAAACCAAGCCAAACACCCTATTGAGAAGTTAACAGTTGACATACTTTGTTGGGAGATCCTCACTGCATGATTCTTCTATTCTTCCACGCCATAAAGCTACACGTCCTTCCAAATTTACATGCAACAGTGTGATTCCGAGTCTCAAAAATCGACACCCATGGACAGAGATTTCTGAATCTAAATTTTCCTCGAACTGTAGCAAAGGGTAATGTTCATGAGTACATTAATTTCGGAGGCTGCTACAGGCACATCGGTGTGGCACACTTGTGCCACACCCCTCTCACATACAGGTGGGACCCGGTGAAACTGGGACCCACCTGTATGTGAGACTTGTGCCACACCGATGTGCCTCTAGCATTTCCGAAAGAGAAAATGCTGGACAACGTGGAAACTTCTATAACAGCAAGGTGACTTGACCTACTTGGTGATATTGAAAGCAAAAAGGAGAACATTAGGTGTACATAGAACAGAAGTCACATTAGAAGTTGGTCATAATTCAATCCCGCCAAAAAAATACAAAGAACCAAAAGTTAATTGAAGGGACTTCATATCCTTCTCCCTCGTTGAGTACAATCAGCCAAAACAAAGGACAAAGATGAGTTCAAAGCCGGTTACCATAAGCGAGTATCTACGTAAAAATCCTCACAATTGACAAATGGCTACGGGAAGTTGCTCTTAGTTACGAAGAACAATAGTCAAGTGTAGCTCTTAAATGGTGGAAATCACTATCCCAGGTTCAATATGATGTTTTCAAAATGGATTTCTAAGTGAAAATGATTGGATGAAGACAAACCACATGGAGAAAAGCAGTCCCATTTGAAATTTTAGTATGTATACAATTGATCTACAACCATGCTTAAGTAACAAAACAAAATCAAAGCATTAGGATAAAAAGAAAGTCGTAGTTAAATTCAATGGACTTGGTGTGTCTTCCTACACATTTTGGAGCATCCCTAGCATCCCCACTCCGATATGGCAATCTTCTAGTACAAGAAACATGCAATTCATATCAACACAAGTTTTAAAGGTTAAGTCTGACCTACATATCAACCACATCAGACGTTGGAGCAGTTTCAACAGGTGCAGAATCTGATGTTACCGAAACCTTAGGTTTTGCGGACAACTCCTTCAGTAGTTTGAATTCCTTCTCGGAATCCATCAACCGCTTATTCAGCTTTAGAACCTCATTAAAATGCGCCTCCATTTTCTCCTCTATTTTGCAGAAGACGTCTTCTTCGAACTCCTTCACCTTCTGCTCAATCACCATACAAACCAGCTTCTCTTCTTCTTCCCTTTTCTGTTGTTTCTCCAATTCCGTCGTGCTAAATACGAGGCCGCCAGGAACCGCATCCTTGTAAACTGGTTCTTCAGGAAGCTGACACTGTTACCTATTCTCCATGAATGCTTTCATCTACCTTTCCAAATCTCATTTGGGGTTTTCTTCAAAATGGGTCTAATCATGCCTCCGTTCATAATAATGATGTTTTCACAAAATTATATGGGTAGGGAGTTTTCACATAACCATGTTTCTAGCCATTTCTTGTCATGTCTTATTTTTCCTCTCAACTATCCCATTTTGTTAAAGAGTCCTAGGAGCAGAGAAGTTATGTCCGATGCCATGATCATCAAAAATCCTTTTCAAAAGATGCATTTTCAAGTTCAAAAACACAACGATCAGTTCTAATGTTTGAAATACAGAAACCTTTCTCATTTTGAAGACATCTACAAAGTTTAGCAAAAGATAGAACAGCCTCGTTCTTATGAGCTAGGAAAGCAACCCAAGTATATCTAGAGAACCTGAGAACTTCTCTTACCATCTCAGCTTACAGTAAGTTTTTCCAAGTGGATTCAAGCCATTGACAATATCAGCACAATGCGTAAACATTTCAGAGATAGAATCCTCAGGATTCATTTTGAATAATTCATGTTTATGAATGAGCATGCTAATCTTTGATAACCTGAAAAGTTTCTTCGTGAGTGACGGCCAATTTGTCCCATTATCTTTAGCACTATCACAAGAAGATATTGCATTCACCAACATTCAAAGCACAGAATAGAGTAAGCTTAGCCCTAGCATTCAGCTGTATCGTTTTTTTTGTTAGTTTCATTACATTCTTCTTCGAGCTTAGGAACTTTTATGCTATCAACTGTTTTACTGGGTATCATGGGGTTGCCCGTGTAATTTTCCAAAGATCGTATTCTATAGCTTGAAAATAAGTAATCATTCTAGTTTTTGTAATTATTGCCAGAAAATAAAGGTCTGTGGCTCGATTGACCTTCCTCTAGAGAAAAGCTAACGAAGGTTGCTACGGTCTACTCTAAGACTGTTCGGTCTGAAAAGGAGCCCTTGCTCTGCTACCAATTGTTAACCAGAACCAACACAAAAGGGAGGAGATGACAATTAATTAAAATGATATGGAAGACAGACAAATGAAAATATACTGAAGCTAAGTAAGCAGATACGAATAAAAGAGATTAGGGATAGAGAGTGCAAACAAATATTTTTATAGTGGTTTGACCAAGCTGTCCATCGCCAGTCCTACGTCCACTGCCCGGGGAGTCATTTTTCACTATTCAATCAATCACCTTCAGGTGCCGACCAAACTCAGCGGAACTGCTGAGTTTTTCTCCCAAAACTCTACAACCAGTCTTCCAGAACTAAAACCTAATCCTGGAACAATATTCAGGAATTCCAGAGGATATGCACCGATGAATGATGAAGCACAATGAATTTTCTCCCAAACAAATTGTCTCAAAGAAATTTCACTAACAGATAGCATAATGAAGGAATTCATTGAGGAAGATGATAAACAGTGTGTGCTTGAGGGTTCTGGTTTGTAGCTCTCTGATGTATCATTTGTATCTTCTTCCTTGATGAGGTTTTCCTTTATAACCCAAGATATGAACGTTGGAAGTATCTGAACGTTAAAATCATAATCTCCAGAGGATTTAAGAAGATGTCTGCATATCCTTCATTTGTCATAAAGGGCTGTGATACGTCAATTGCCCTGTATATATCAAAATACATCGATCGTTCACATTTAATACAGAACCGCAAAAGTCAAACTGGTTGCCCAGTTTAAGGACCAGATGTCCAGTTTTGGCACTGGCATCCTCTTTGCTAGAGGATGTGCTGAAACAGGTAATATTCATAAAGGAGGCATGCATGAATCACAAGAATGCATTCCAAATGAATGATTGGATATTTTATATAAATCATCCGTGCATGAAGTAAGAAATCACAATAGAGAAGAGAGATGAATTTGTGCCCTTCAAATATCATTTCCATTGATATCATAACAATCAATCTACTACTTCTAACATAATACACTTCAATGGAGTACTTGGTATAAAGTGGAAATAGCATTCACTGAAAGTAATCACTCTTAATATACACTGATCAATTACACTGTTTGCTTGCTTGTTATTGCTTTGAACAATTAGACTTCTGATAATAAGTATTTGAAACATAGGGTTTTGACCTAGAACATCACTCTTTCGGTGTCGGGCTCGGATGGAAATTTGAAGTTTGGGAACTGGCCCCAAGAGACTTATTTTCTATGGAAATTGGAAGCTCCTCATGTGAGCAAGACATGCATCATTGTCAAACTTGACAGTGACAGACCACCAATTCATCTCAGAATAATTTACACAAAAATTCGGTAAGCCAGCAACTCCAAACACAATACAACCAGATAACATCCCAACAAGAGTTCAATGCTAAATTGCTTAGATGATGTCTTCTAGTCTGATATATATAGAAACATTTGTTCTCAGGGAAAATACCTTAAAACTTCAGCAGTAATATAAAGGGATTTTTTTAAAAAAAAATTACTAAACATTTAATCAGCAGCAAGATCCCAATCAAGTCACTGAGACCTCATGAGCGGCGGCAGAAGCAATACCACGATGGAAGTGCTGCCAAACCATTTGTAAGTGTCTATACACACCCCTATGGCCTCATCGTCTCTTATTGAAATCAAGTCATTTTCTCCATCTCTGTACATGATACGATAAGTTCCACCCTCTAGGTTCAATCTCTTGGCCACTTGCTGCTGCAACTCTGCCCATCTCCATGGAAAAGTCAGGTCAAACTTTATTTTCATATAGTTTATACATTTTACTTCCACAGTCACGATATTCGCCTTTAGCATCTCCCTGTAGCGTGGCTGGGGGTAACCATCATACATCAAACACCGTAGCGAAGGAAGATCAAATATCTTACGTAGGACACCTTCAGCAGCAACTTTCAGACCTACTTCCTGTGGGGATGAAAACATGCAAATTTTGAAAGGAAAAGAAACCGTAACGGTAATTCCAAATGACGAATTTCAGAGCCAAACGAACATATACAGGCCTGGTGCATAGTTAATGCTAGCATTAGTTAAAATTCACTTGATTGTCCTATAAACTAGAACTAACAATTGAGTATGCTCCCCTTTCCTGAAGAAGAACGCATCCAATTGATGTTCAAAAGGGAATGACAAAAATACTTGAAACCAATGGAACCATATGGGAGAGTAAGCACAAATGGTAAGAATGCATTAAATATGCCAATTTGGGGTTGGGACGTGCATACCTGCAAAGCATTAATGACAAAATCAAGATCAAAATTCTCAATTGGCTCTCCAAGGTCGTCATCATCCTCCTCGTCGTCATCATCCTCCTCGTTGTCATCAATAATTACCACTTCAATTACACCAACACATCTCTGGCCAGAAAGTTCAAAAACTGGCACAGCCAAAGATTGCTTAACACAACAATATGAAGCACGTCAACAGTCTTGGCAGCTGCAGCTGCTACTGTAATAATTATTCGAAGTGAATTTACTCAGGAATGCGCTGTCAACAAGCCCACGGGTGCCTTTTTCTTCGTTACTACTTTGCTGATCCACGTAATATTTGACATACTCCTCAGAGATCATTCTATACCTGCACAGTTCTTGATCATCATCCTCATTCAGAGCAAAAGGTTGGTTTCTAGTAGTAAGCAAACTCCGGCCCTCAATTGTTACAGGTGCCCAAAACTGAACCAGAACTGAAACATAAAGGGGATTCCACATCATCTTTTGAAGCGCAAGTATGACTCTCTTTTTCAACCCCCTACCGTCCTCTGAAGAATCTAGTTATAAAACAAACAGACAAAACTACAGTTAGGGTAAAAAAAAAAAACATTATCTACAACGACAAAGCAAATAGGGTACAGTTTTCTTTCTTCTTCTTCTGTTTTATGTTTGTTTGTTTTTTCGAGAAAATTTTATATAACCCCTGTAAAAGCAAGTAAGCACTCTGGGTTTAACGCTGGGGATTCCTTTATTGTCCCTATGCAAAATAGAAGATTCACTCAATACCCTTGGCTAACTGTTCATTACAAACAAGCCTCAATTTCCAACGATGTGTTTCCTTCCATCGAAATGTTGACATGTTAAGTGTGCAAGCCTGTATGTTTTATTTTCCAATTCCTATCACAATTACAAGTTGCTTAGCATCTCTTTGTTTGCTCTAATTTGCCGAGTCGCCTATTTATTCTAAATAGTATCACTTGTCTTTGTTGGTAATGAAAGATTGAGTAAATGACCTGGGTTCTGTTCTGCGCTTCATAAAACTGACCTTTTCAAAGTTTTGATTAACAAATAAACAATGGGGTTCATGCTTCACCCTCAACCTTTTGGTAGTCAATGATTGTGGACTTCTTGGGGTTCGCTTAGTCGTTTTTTCCATCAATTTTCTCGCTCAAGAAGCAAGAAAGAGCAACCAGTCCTCTCACCCAAATCGAAGGCTTTGAATACTAGTTGCTTGAATTTACATTTTTCAACATGCATGCAATGTGTTTGATAAAATGCTTGGCATCAAATTGCAACAACCAAATTCGCATTGGAACAAAATATAACCAGTCAATTTGTGCAACCAATTCCAAATGCGTACAATTCGCAATTAAAAAAAATAAGATATCCCAATGGTTATCATTCGTTTTACCAGTTCTTTTGACAAGAAGACAGCATCAGAGGATGATCAGTTCCTCTTCCGACATTTAATAGGAAAAAGACTCCCTAAGCTATTTACAAACAGCGATGCAACGCGCATGGGGGGTTCAACTTGTAAATCTTAAATCTCCAAATAAACCAAATTAGATGAAACAAGTACGTACTAGTAATTTGTAAGCCGATGAAAGTGATCAGTTTAGAAAGAAACAAAGAAAAGTATTCAACAAAATTGCGAAATTTACTCACAGAAAGTGTTGAACGTGGTAGTAACATCTGGGCTCCAAACAACCCAGAAAGGGGCTCCAGAATAATCCTTGCCCTGCATCCAGGATAGTCCTGTGGTATTGAATTTTTTAAAAACTTGGGGGAAATCTTCTCCATCTCCATCGGATTCCATCACCGTTCATCTTCATCGCCTTCGATCACCATCCCACCTCCATCGCTGTTGATCACCATTCCATCTTCATCGCTATCGATCAGATCGCCGTCGATCACCATTCCATCTCTATTGCCATCGATAATCATTCTGTGTGGCACAACAGGCAGCATATATGCCGTTCCCAGTTGACACGACACACTTCTTTATTCCCAATGGCCATGCGTACTCCAATATACTGTACTATATAGATGGACATGTGGAAGAGGAGGGCAGGTGTCTTATTTTTTAGGGAAATTTTTATAGAAATGGTCGTCCTACTTTCACTCAATTCTCATTTTTGTCCTCCAAATATCAATTACAACTCTTTTGACCTTCAAGTTTGGTTTTCATACCAAATTAATCCAATTGATAACTTCTACTAACCAAACTGGATGGAAAAAATCAAATTGATCGCAGTTTGGAAGTTGCAGTTAGTACAAAGTTGGTCCAATTGATAACGTTTGCCCTCAATTTGATTTTTTCCATCCAGTTTGGCTGACTGACATTATCAATTGGACAAACTTGGTACGAAAACCAAACTTGAAGGTCAAAAGAGTTATAATTGATACTTAGAGGATGAAAATGAAACTCGGGTGAAACTAAAAGGATCATTTCTATAAATTACCCTATTTTTTACTCCAACTTCTTTTGGATCTTTATTTACAAAGAGAATTGACTTCTACACCCTCTTTTTATCACACACACACACACACACACACACACATATATATATATATATATATTGTTCTTATTCATGTGAATTTATCTTTTTACTCTTTCATAAATTTACTTTTTTACACATTAAGGGGCAATAGAGTAAATTCACACCAAATAAAGATTAAAAAAAAGAAGTGCATGTGATAAAAAGAGGAGTGTATAAGTCAATTTCTTTTAAAAAAATAACTATTATGCATTTTCCTAAATTTTATTGGTCTAAACTTATTACTTATCCTACCCAAACACAATTACAACATTGCCAACTTTAGATTTAAAGTTCAAAATAAGTTTAGAAAAATAAGTAAGAGAATGACTAGAACTTTAAGTTCGACTTGAACAACCTCTTTGAATGGTGAGATAGGGTGAGATAAGAAAGGGGAGCTTTTTCTTACAAAATTTCACAATTTTTTGTGAGATTGAGTAAGAAATGAGAGGAGCCAATTAAAACATTTTATTTTGTACTTTTCTCTCAATTTCTCACCAAAATAGTTAATCCAAATGAGTGGTTTTGCTAAAAACCAAAACTCTTTCTTTTCTTTTCACTCGAAATCATTCCCTCCAAAGGGGCTGTAAGGTCTAAATTAAGATGACAAGAACGCACTCATTCCTTGAGCCGGACTAATAAATAGGGTAAAAAGTAAACACGCTCACTCTCTATATTTCTTTATCACTTAACAACCTTTACCAAAAATTTCGGCCATCATTTGGATGAAAAACTGTCACATGAGCTACATGTTTTCGAGTCACGAATTGTCTTGGAGAAGTGTCGGGCTCACTCTGCAGGGTCAAGCATTTTTTTTTTTTTTAACCCCAAATCATCTAATTTGTGTTCTAAACACGTTTTCAGCTCCAAAAACGCCCCGCGGGCCTCTCGGGTCCTCCTGGTTATTTTTAACCTGGGATGGTTTTTACAACTTCTTTCTAGAAAACCTTTCCTCATCACTAATAAAATGTTTACACATTCCGAAAACGCCTCGTTGGCACCCTACCCCTTTCTGGTCTGGCAGTCACTTTCAACCCCGGAAAATGCTACACGCACAACGATCGGCGCACAACAAGTTACACAACCGCTGACGTCATCCAAAACGACGTCGTTTTAAGTACAAAAAAAAAAAAAAACCCAGGTGGCGCTTTCCCCTTTCTCCTTCTCCTTCCCCCTGCTCTTCTATCAAAATACAGAGAAGAGAAGAGAGAGAGAAGAGCTCCCGTCACCACCACCACCGGCGACCACGGGTACTCTTCCCACCACCACAACCCAACCCCAACGCTCCCCCACCTCCGGCGACAACTACCACCACCACCGGTTTCTGGGAATTCCAACACAGTTACCCCCACCACGAAGGTCTCTCTCTCTATCTATCTCTATATCTCTCTCTCTCTCTCTCTCTCTCTCTCTCTCTCTCTCTCTATATATATATATATATATATATATATATATATATAT
>JAOTQK010000019.1:6616518-6640696 GCA_025642025.1 Rhododendron ferrugineum
TACGTACGGAAGAGAACACAAATGTGGATCTATGGTGTCTGCACATGCGTATCGATTGAAGCTCTAGAGAGAGAGAGGAAGGCGGGGAGGAAAGAGAGAGAGGTAAATATCAGAACTCTGGAGAACGTTCGAGTGTCCAATACTATATACTCCAGTAACTCCTAAAAAAGGCAACGAAACGGAGATCAGCTGCAGTTGGAACTTCTTTTGTTCTTGTAAACTGGACACCTGGCGTTAAATGCGTCTACTAGTTGCAATGCAAAGAGTTTCTTTCTTTTTTTTTATAATCGGATGTCCGAGTCAGCTTTTGCGCACCTCGACTAATTCCGATGCCCTAAAGGCAACGACCGGGTATAAACTCCAGTAACCTCAAGGTTTGGAATGTTTGGCCTTCGTGGAAATGGAACTTGTGACATCATGAAGGAGCACTTATTGGTTTTTCACAACAACTTGACCAAATCCCTTGGGTTAGTTTTTTTTTTTTTTGGTAAGAGCAAATGCGGTTGTGCACAATCTGACCCGTCCGTTGGTCCAGATTTCATCTCACCATTGAGTCGTTCATTGGTGAGATGAAATCTGGACTTAACCTTTATGAGACTAGTAAGGTCATTCGGCCTAATAAGCTAAATGACTTATCTTCTCATCTTTATTCAAAAAAAATCGCATTTGTTAATTTTTCGTTAATTTTCTGTGGATTATTGCTTCGTCATTACGAGAAAAATCTAAAAAGTTAAAAATTATGATCGAAACTTAAATTTTTTTAATAAAGACAAAAATAAACCAATAAGTTATTTTTTTCGTTTTTATTCAAAAAAAATTGATTTCCATCATAATTTTTTACTTTTTAGATTCATCTCGTAATGACGAAGCAATAATTCACAGAAAATTGACGAAAAACAAACAAATGCGAAAAAAAATTTAAATAAAGGCAAAAAAATAAATCACTTGGCTTATTAGGCCGGATGACCCTTTACTCAAGTCGCTTCCAAGAAGTTGCTGGGTGGGAACTATTTCCCATTTTAGTCACGTAATACGCACTAGGTCACAAATGCAGGTGCGTCAGCTCTAGCAAACTTGAGCAATTGGGAGTAATAAGGGATCTTATTGAAAGATTACGTGACCTAATGACATGATTTGTGAGGAATAATCGACGAGTAGAAATAATTCCTTGCCCCCGTGATATCAAGGATTGGAACCAAGAACAATCTCAATCTCAATCTCATTGGAAGCTCCGGGTGCGCGAAATCTTAGTATGAGGTCTTACGAGTACGAGTATCAATGTGAAAATAAAATATTATTTTAGCCGATCAAAAATAATAATATTAAATTTGAAAATCATAGTTTATTGCTTTTTGTGATGATAATTACCGTTAAGAGGTTTTATTTTCACCGATAAACATAGTTTTGAAAGTCAAATTTGCAACGTATGCACAAACGTGCATGAAATCGAGGCATCTTAAGATTGGAGGTCCTAGATACGGGACTTAATTGCTTAGTGCTTGGGGGCTGCTCCTGGATTTAACGGAAAGAAAATGAGAAAGTGATTAGAGATGCGTTAATAAATTTCTAATTATATGTTGAGCCACTAAAAGTCATGTATTGAACCACCCAAAACATTCATGTCGGGCTACAAAAATTCGTAAAATGAGTATCATACTTCCTAAACAATGGGTGTGTATTGAAACATTTTTTCAGCACGTGAGTACGTATGTCATTTTATTGCTACTAATGAATATTGTAGTATGTAAGACCGTAAGAGCATGCACATGTGAGCGTTAACATGGTAGTTTTTCTTCTCTCTTTTTTTTCTCTAACCAAGAAAATGAGTGAAACTGCAATTTTTCTTCTCCTTCCCAAATTTCAAATCCACCACACACAAAATACGAGAAATATTGTACTTTATGAGCTAATCCTAACCAATGAAATAAACCCAAAACTATTTCAAATGTGAATCTATATAATATGGAATAGCAATTTTTGAATTTTCTATATTTTGGACCATCGAATTTGTACATATTTTTTCTATAGCTGAGATTTACGGGTAGTAAGACTAGAAATATACTTGGAAATAATGAATATTTGGAAGACGGATGAAAGAAAAACTAAATTGATGTTTCCTAATCTTATTTTGATTCCTTATTTTCGAATTTTCTTTACTTTCCTAACAGTTACCAGTCAAAAACGATTACCGTGATCTAGGACTGTCTCTCTCTCCCTCACACGTTAATTCCAAAACGGATTCCAATTTTGAATCCTAAACTGCTTTCTCTCTCACACACGTTTAGCTCTCTCTCTCTCTCTCTCTCTCTCTCTCTCTCTATATATATATATATATATATAGGCCCTGTCATTTTTTAAAATGTATTCAGATTACTAAATGTTTAGTTCGTTAGGTGATTGAGGGGACAAACTGATTAATTATATATTCATTGCAATATGTTGATGGCAGCAAATGTATTGATTTTGTTGCTTCTTGATTCTAAGTCATAGTTTCATCTTCACCTTCATCGGATTGAAAGTTGAAAGCCAACGAAGGATAAGTTGTTACAATGGATGATTACTTTGATCCAATGGTTTAGACTCAACCTCCTTCTTTCAGTAAAGTGCTCACATTTTTTGCACATATTACACAATTGCCGTGTGGGTTTATTTACTCATAACAACTGTCAATTAATGTCTCTGTGATTTTTCAAAAAAAAAAAAAAGAGAAGAATACCAAAACTTTCCAAATTCTGTGCTAATTTGAAGAATCTATATAATATGACAGAGAAGTTTTTGAATCCCTAAATTCCCTCCTATATTTTGGACCCTAGGATCGGTACACATTTTTTCAAAGGCTGAGATTACATGGTAGAAAACCGAGGGATAAATTGAACTTTTACCAAATCCTGATATCCTGATTTGTTGTGAGGGTAAAAAAAAAAAAACTTAATTTATCCCTCGGTTAAATTACTTGCCGTTGATTGACTTAAAGATCCGATTGCCGTTGATTGACTTAAAGATCCGATTGCCGATTGTAATGATTTTCGATTGTAATGACTTACTTTTTTTCTATCCAATTTACCTATTGCCGATTGTAATGATTTCCGAAATTTCCGAAATTGCCGATTGTAGTTGATTGTAATGATTTCTAAAATTGCCGATTGTAGTTGATTTGGGTGGAATTAAAGACTTGATTTGATTGTAAAGACTTGCCGTTGATTGGGTGAGTGTTTCCAAAATACAAATGGGTGATTTATGAATTTGCCGTTGATTGGGTGAGTGCTATAATGGAAATACAAATCGAGTAAGGCAAATTTGCCGTTGATTGAACATTACAAATTGGTGATTTATGAATTTGCCATTGATTGGGTGAGTGCTATAATGGCAATACAAATCGGGTAAGGCAAATTTGCCGTTGATTGAACAATACAAATTGGGTGAAATAAATTTATCTCCCTCTCTCTCCCTAATCGTTTCTCTTTCTCTCTCTCTCCCTAAACTTTTTCTTTCCAGTTCTTTTTTTCGTCTCCCTGACTCTTGCCCTCTCTCCAATTCTCTCACCACATGTATGGCTCTTTACTTCGTTTTTTTCCAGTTCTTCATTTTTTTTTATCTCCCTCTCTCTCCCTAATCGTTTCTCTCTCTCTCTCTCTCTCTCTCTCTCTCCCTAAACGTTTTCTTTCCAGTTCTCTTTTTCGTCTCCCTGACTCTCGCCCTCTCTCCAATTCTCTCACCACAGGTATGGCTCTTTACTTCGGTTTTTTCCAGTTCTTCATTTTTTTTTTGTCCAGTTCTATTTGTTAAGTTCAACTCCAAAAAATTTCGATTACGCTCGGTTCCGCCACATCATTATACTATTTATGTGATAAGCGCTTGATCATAACAATTTTAATATTTTTTATGTACTTCAATTAATTGGATTTTGTTGGGTTCAAGAAGCATGTTAAATTTTTGATTTTCATGTTCGGTTAATGCGCTACTACGATGGATTCAACATTTTCTTAATAGTATGGGTGTTCTAATTACTAAATAGCTTTTTTTTTTAGAATATGATCCGTCTACGGATTTGTGGAGAGACAATCAAGAGGCAAAAAAATAGTATGAAAACTACGTACATGTTTCTATTTAGATTGTGTTTAGAATGCGGTGCCCCGTGCCTTCAGGCACGGGCATCCACTAGTATAAATATATAATGTAGCCGATTCCATGAAATTGGAATTAAGAATTGTAAAAACCAAGTTGATAACAATTCCATGGGTGGTAATTTTGGGACAATGGTGGTAATTTTGGGACAATGTTAAATAGAAGGCGGGCGGGGAAACCTGCACTTTCCTGGTCATTGGGCTTGAATATACTCCTAACTCCACCCATACATGGTGAAACTTTAGCTTCAGTCCCAACATAGGTAGGGATGGGTCCCCTACAGATAGTAGTGTAGTGGGATGGAGCAATAATCCATGGCGGGGTAACGAGTATCATACCTAAATGGAAAAAGAAGTGTACGGCGTACCCAAAAAAATACATACAAATTGAAACTTAGCAATTGGAAGAAAAGCGAAGTAAAACAAACAAATTCATTTGAGAAAAAGGCACTTTGATTTCAATCCTAGTTCATAAATCAATCTTAAATAAGATTCTAGGTAGAAACATACAAGTACTTTAATGCGCTTCTACATGGGTATTTGGTAACCATGTATTTAAGTGTATTAGTTCATAAAATTCATAATCGATTTGGTACGAAATCTTTTTCAATCTTAAATTAAATAAGTGAAATAGATGGAGTACTAGAGAAAGCAACCGATCGAGCTAGAGGGAGGAAAAAAGATGCAGGAAGTGACTATTTGTTTTGTGTTAGAGCAAGAAAAAGCTAAAGTTCCATGTTGTAACTCACGAACACAAAAAAATGGACTAAACGTATTCAATCCTAATTTTCTTGGAAGAATGGTGGGGAAAGCTAAAATGCACTCTTGCTTCCTTCACTCGGCATTTGAATATCAATAGGTATATCAAAATTTGAATTTTGGTTTACAAAATCAACGGTCATATATTTTAAAGTTAAACTGTTCATGACTGTCCATTTCCTAAACTGAAATTCAATTTTTAATATAGGTATTGATGTCCGATCAAGCTCATTTTTTGCGTGAATATACTATTTTGCGGGCCTTACAAGATGGACAATTCATATTGTGACAAAAAATGCGTGGTGGAGGCTCCAGGGCCGGCCCAAGGTATTTGGATGCCCTAGGCCAAGTGGTAGAATAGTGCCCCACATAAATATTTTTTTTGGCAAAAAGACACTACTTCAAAAAAGTACCTTACCAGGATTTGAACCTAGGTACCTTATGTGGAAGAGCAAACACTTTACCACTAAACCATCAAAGGAATTTTGTATTATAGTTGCATACAGAAAATATATGTACTTATCTAGGAAGGGATGCCTCATTTTTTACCCAAAATATGGAGGCCCAAGGCGGCGGCCTCTTGGGCCTCCCCATTGGGCCGGCCCTGAGTGGAGCCCATAACGGGCGGTGGTCCAAACCATAGGTGGTAAGAATTTTAACTCAGAAAGTTTTACAGAAACAAAACAAAACTCTAATCCTACTCTGCTGTTTTAAAACTACCCGACCTATCAAAAAATGTTTGAGTCTGGATGGCAGGGTACGCCACAACCCCTAGCGGAGGTTTGGGTTCGAGCCTTTTCTTGGTGATACTTATGTCATCTTATACTTAGATTGTATTGTGTTGATGATCTGTCCTAACGAACAGTAACTATGCCTAACATTTCTATTAGCAAATGGAGAGCTTCTATGGTCATACACAAGAGAATTACTATGCTGGTCATCCTCTTTCATCCTTTTTTAATATGAAACAGATATATATTCCAAGAAGTGTTAAAATTTGGGGCCCACTGCCCACCCTAGCACGTGATACCCATAGGGGGAAAGGCCCACACCATTTGTCTTGGAGTAGAAGCAAATCTCATTCTCGCGCCCCCCTGACACACACTCCCCGACCCCACCACCCCTCTTCCGAAAATACCCCCAGAAATACTCCAACCCCATTTTCTCTTATTTCTCCTTTATTTACTTAATAATCTTTATATTTTTTTTCTCTTTTATTTATTTAATATTATTTAAGTATTCCGATTTTCAATCCGATTGAATCAGTTCAAAAATCTTATTTTTTTTTATTATTTTATCTTCAATGGTCATAATGAATTTTTGGCTCTAAGGCCTTTCAACGAGCACCCTAAGGCTCCTTATTTAGTTTTAGGTCTCTTTTAGGGTGCTCATTGAAAGGTTTTCGAGCGAAAAATTCATTATGAACATTTATGATGAAATGATAAGAAAAATAAGATCTTCGCACTGATTCAAACGAATTGAAAATTGGAACACTTATTTTTTTACACCGTTTATATATTAAAAAATATAGTTAAAAAATTAAGTGTTTCGATTTTCAATCTGTTTGAACCGGTGTAAAGATCTTTTTTTTGATCAATTTATATTAAATGGTCATAATAGATTTTTGGCTTTAAATTCTTTCAATGGACATCCTAAAAGAGCCATGAAATTAAATAAAGAGTCATTTTACTAGTCCCCTACCTCCATTTCTTTTCAAAACCAGGTTCCGCAAGAAACTATTCCCCGCTTCTGTTTCTTGTTACAATTGCCGCATTCTTTTTCTGCAACTGAACATATGCACTATTTACCCCCAAAAAAAAATACTCCTCCCGTCTCCATTCTTTTATCTCTCATCCTATCTCAACTAGATAAAAAACTAATTATAACTTTTTATTAGCAATACTGGTTTTATGCAATATGAATCTTGCTTAATAGATCTCAATGAGCTTTTTTGAACGAGGTTTTCAATATCACCTAATATATGCACTATTTAACACCTAAAAAAAAAAAAACTGAACATATGCATTTTCCAATGAGTGCTTTGATAAAGAGGAATTAAAAACGAAAAACATAGAACTTCAAAAATCAAGTAATAAGTTAGATTGGTACATCACCCAAAAAGACACATGAAGTTTGCTCACTTTTGGGAATTAGCATAATTATAACATGTTATCAAAGCTAGTTTTTCCCCTTTGTTTATACTCCACCATAGTTGCACTTTGTTTCATTATGATCTGTGTGTTCCGGATTCTTTGTACATTGAGGAAGAATTATTCTACGCACATGGAGCACCGTCATGAGTTTAGGGTGCGGTGCCCTAAACTCATTCTCCACCGCATGTATATCTTTCAGTAAATAGAATGAGAACACTGCTAGCGTGCATCGAACGTGAATGAAAAAAAATTAAACTATTTTTTTTATCAACTAGCGTTGTGGGTGTTCGATAGACATCACCGAAAAACACTAATGTGATTTTTTTTTTCTTTTGTTTCGTACATTTAACGGAGCACAGTGCTAGTAAAAAAGTACTCCATAAAAGGAAATTTTATCCTGTAACAAGGTTAGAGGATAAGTTAAAGGGGGACAGGTGTCACGTGTTGAATGGTGGGACAGGGAGTGGGACAGGCACGAGTCAGTCGGACAGAGGATCTCAAGCCGGGGGAGTGGTGGGGTGGGGTTTGTTTCAGGGGGGTGCGAAAAGAGGCGAGTAGAAATGGAGCCGCTGTCAAGGCCCATGGCCACCCCACGTGTCTCTCCTTACACAAAATTAGTAGCATTTCATGGCCCATCCCCCACAAAAGGACAGAATTACCCAGCACTTTACGAAAAAAACAGGATACGAAAACAACGCCTTGGGTGGGAAACATTTTCAGTGCCTAGCGGGTACCACGTGGTGTTCGCTCGCACATCTGAACCGTCCATTACGTGTTTAAACGACTCAGATTTAGAGAGAGAAAAATGAGAGAGAAAGTGTTGGGATGAGAGAAGAGAGAGAGTTTCAATCCGAGTCGTCCAAAAGTGTATCGGATGGCTCAGATACGCCTAGCAGATACCACGTAGGATATATCCGCTCGGCACTGAAAAATCACTCGGGTGGGTCCCACAGTGTTGAACCAATGCTGATTGCTGGGGGTGGGGGAGAAGAACAAATTAAGGTGTTGGAGTTGGAGGATATCACTGGTTGCATGTGGATGAGTCACTGTATACATACCTCTTTTGGCTTTGGATATGCACGCCACCTGCCCCCCCTATTTCGACAGCTTAGCCTACTACATTAAACCAATCTATGCTAACGATAAATTGACCTTCCACTCGCGATATTTTCGAGGCAGTTCATAACACTGTACAGTACTATATCGTGGGGAAATGGTATGGTACACATTTCCGTACCATATGCACTCGTATAACCAAATCATTGAGATCTGCATAACAATTGAAGGAAGTGTTTGATTATGTCTCTCAATGGTTTGATTATATGAGTGCATATGGTAAGGAGATGTATGACCCTATATTGTGCTCAAATATTACCTAACCCATTTGAACTAGGCCATTTGTTTAATGGAACATGAAGCATCGAGTTAGGCCTCGTTCCGTTAAGGAAAATAAGTACTAATGTGTCAATATCGTTTTTATAGTACCCACCTCTTATAGTATACAAAATCTTAACATCAACAATTATAATTTTGGGATAATTATTTTCTTAACCGATACGTGATTAGCTTCTTTTTTTTTTTTGTGGTTATGCAGGGTGTTTCGAGGTAATTTGTGCACATCTTAAACTAATCTTTACAATCCCTCCCACAGTCGGTTTCTTACTCGATTAATTCATCACCAAGAAGCATAAACGTGTAATAATCATAAGAGATACAGATGATCATGTTGTCACGAGAAAGTAATGATTAATCTCATACTCCTACTTTTGTAAACCATCAATAAGTCCAAACAAATGAGTAATAATTCAGACAAAAACAAATGCTCTCTCGTTTCGTCGAAACCTACCACCTCTTCTTCTTTCCCAATTCCCTCTCTCTCTCTCTCTGTCTTTCTCTCTCTATATACCCCTTACCCCTATCATTCAAATTATCACAAGAAACTCAGGAAACCCAAAAGCAATAAACCCAAAAAAAAACACTACTCCTAAAGTCTCTCTCTCATCATCGTACTGCCATAACAATTTTACTACTTGTGAAGAACACACAATACTACTATATATTACTATGAGTTACCTGAACAGGGTTTGGATGGCGGCGAGCGTGGCCGTCGTGAACGGCCACTCCGACCAAGGCCACAAGCTCAAGACCGGCCTCAAATCTATCCACCACCACGGCAAGAAACGCTTCTCCTCCGACCCGGCTGACCTCCGCCCGTTCTCCGCCGTGGCCGGGTCGGACCTGGCGGCGGGGAGTGGTGGCCACGGCGAGGACAGAAGGAAGCAGGCGGACGAGACTATACGGCAAGTGATGTACTTGAACTGCTGGGCCCCCAGCTGATGATGATGAGCCGGTTGGTCGCAGGAGAAAAGATTCGAGGTCGTTGACCGCGGCGGGAGGTCAAGGTTGGGAGGAGTGAGTTGACTCGGGGAGGGGTGGTGAGGAGGAGTTTTGGAGGTCAACTCGGTGTGATGGTGAATCTTGGGGATGGGATGGTCAGTCGTGTAATACTATGTTTTTCTTTTTCCCAGTCCTCGAGTGTAAATTGTGTTGTGTTACTTGTGTATTGGGATGTGAACTAAATAAAGCTCGGAAAGATTATGTAAAATGTCAATCTATGAATAACTAGTTTGAAATACTTTCGACTGACGCTTTCACGTTCGCAGGCCTCTCTTTGACCTGATAACTAGTATTGCCTTCCCGTCCAACTCCACTCGTACACGTACATTATGTTACTTAGGTCTGAACACCCAATCATGAAGGACATAATTTAACGGCGTTCGGTTTTTCATGATTATGAGGAACCAAAAGGCATACCCAGTTTGGGCAATGGCAGAATGTGGGACAAGTCGGGAATACATCCCCGAGTACAAGTGAAATGTTTAGTTCTGGAATTCTGAAGGATCCCACAATTCTCCGGGTGGGTCGCGTAATTGCGAGAGAATTAACAGTGTTTTGCTTTCATTTGGATAGAGTTATAGAGCTAGGTCACATAACCTTTCTACGCTCGCCAATTTTAATGATTTGGTATGCTGAAAAGCGGTTTACACTCTCGTTCTCGCTCATGTATGCTGATCGTGTGACTATGGGTAGAGTTCTTTTTTTGAGATGAATTGGTAGTCAAAAGAAAAGGACTGAACAACTGTTGGGAAACCACCCTTTTTGCCCCTTTAGTTGGTTACCACAAGCTGTTTTGTTCACTTTGGCACAAAGAAACATTACCCGGTAAGTCGCTCTAAGTCTAAGTTGTAAGCCCGCCAAAGTGCGCCCGCATGTCTGAGAGAGAGAGAGAGAGAGAGAAACTACAGTAAGTGAAGTGTTGCAGAAACGTATGGATGCCGACTCAGAGATTTTGTTCTCTCTCCGAATAACAATTTGCAAGCTCTCTATTAAGAAATTGCCTCTCAAATGACACAAAACCTATTATAGAACACGAGTTCAGTCACTCATCACTTTGGGAACTATATCATCACGAATAATTAAGGACAAAGGGAAAAATTCTAAACAACAATGAAAAGGGTCCTTCGAAAGAAACATCGCCTGTGGGGGTGAAGTGTGAACGGATATCTGCTTACACATGAAACTTCAATCATCATAGAACTAAAGAAAGGCTCTTCTGGGTTCCGAAGGTGTGCGGCTTTATCTCCCAAGAGGCAGCCTCATGTTCTTCCTCCGGGAGGATAAAAGGCAAGGAGATCTCTCGAATCATCAAGTCACCGCAAAATGGACATTCGCTAGCTATGGCATCGTCCAACTGCGATCGTATCTGTACATTCAGATTAGTAGTTACTAGTATGTCCAACAAATGTAGTGAGAAGCTAAAAACAGGAAATGAACACATCATAGGGTAATTGGCACCAGAAAAAACTAAATGAAATCACGCTTTCTCATTTCCAAAGGCATTTTAAGCACAAATCCATCATTTTAATTTACCAAGACAATAAGAACATTATCACTCCAACATAATAACCAAATTATTTGAAGGAATAGGCTTGAAAGCATTAAAGACGGCAGCAGCAGATAAAAACAGCAACAGAAAAGGCAACAGAAGAACCACAGCCGTGGTAAACAAATGACCAAACAAAGAAAAGCAATGGTTTGAAAAGGAAGCACCGGAAATGATATCAAGAAAAATGGGACATGACATAAAGGAATGTTCCATTCACTTTTTTTGCTATCTGCACTTAAATTTACCCGTCTCAAAAGATTTAGCAAAAAATTCATGTTGAAAGTAATATTTGCCGTTAGGGGTAGGGGTCATTTTCAAACTTTCGTCATGAGGTTGCTTAAGGGCATATGAAAAACAGCACAAGACAAACCTTATCCGTTGGGGTCATGCTAGTTATAGAGTCCTCCTCGGTCAAGGCACCATTTGACTCCTTACTGGATTCACCTCCCGTTAAAGTAAGTTGTTTCTGCAGATCCAGTATATATTCCGCCTGCAACATCCATTTCAACAGCAAAGAAATAAAAATTAAGTAAAAGGGATTTTGTTTCTGAAGCTGAAATTGGATTGAAGCACAGCTTTTCAATATTTGCACAGGAATTAACCAACAGCCGGCTCAATGAATCTAATATATAGTACAAGCCATGCATGTTAGAACTTTATTGGTCAATTCAGCTTGGAAATGAAGCTGGAGCACTTTTTCTGATGTGCGTTGATAGTTTGGGATGATTATCTGCTAAATCCTTTGTGCATTACTACATGGAAGTTTATTTCCGCATTCAAGACAGAACTTACAAGTTACAGGTCCTATGTGCAACAAACTCTAATTGGCATGAGTAAAATATCATTGTGCTTCAAGACCGTGCAGTAACAACAAAGAATGTGCCAATCTATTAGCAGGAGTAGAAAGTCCCATCTTATAGCAAAGAAAAGTCATAATCAGGAATAATCCTCATTATCAATTTTTGATAGAACTGTCTGCTGGCAAGAGGGAATAACAAAATGAGATCCTTTCCGTTTGATGCCATATCCAAACCAAATAATTGTAGGTGGTCAATGATGATCTAGTATAATCCAATAAATTATAATCATGAACCACCACCAAGTTTATCAGTGTACGTCCATGCTGGAAACAGCTACTACGTGTGAAATCATCTTTCAAGTCCATATATGAGAAATAGAAACAAAAATTTAATAAGCACTTAGGAAAAATATTATTGAGGATACACAGATGGTTACTGTGTAAACACTTTATTTTGAGATTTATTAATGGAAATTGCCAGAACCACCATTATTAGTATATAAGTTTACATGAAATTAAGTAGTGAGAGAAAGGATCATTTCCCAATCTACTGCACAAATATATTGAGTTATACATTGAACAATTCTAGAACTTACCTGAGCTCGGTGGGTACACCTTGTGACATGCGCAATCAGGCATTGTGCATGAAAGGCATGTCCACAGGGAAAGACATAGAAAGGTGCCATTACACCTACTGATGTATAGCCCCTAGCCATCCGATGGTCCCAACCCGCAGTTAGGATCTTCTTTTGGCAAACCTGAAACTCACAAGTGGGAAAAGATTTAAGACAAGGGCAATCAGTCAGCAAAAGATGCTGTTCAAAAAAACAGTCAGCAAAAGATTAAACTCGACTAGATCATGATGAAAGGAGTCTGGGGAAAAAAAAAGAACAGAGTGGATTAGTTAAAAAGCCAAAAATTGCAATAGGAGATTTCCCATTTGCCCCAACATAAAACTACTAAAGCACTCTAGCCATAATTTGAACTATTTGAAATAAGGAAGGAGCAACAAACATGTCCATGAAGCAAGGGCGCGTGTAGCTTGAGATTAAATTTGCTAATCTACAATAAACAGTAATATATTACCAAAAACATCTATGGGAAATAACATGAGGCACACATACCCCACAGTCCTCATCAGGATCAATGACGGCATATCTTTGAGCAAGTGCACTAATATCATTTCTAATGTTATCTGCACCATGTGTTGCATCATTCATCTCCTCTTTCAATTGTTCAATTTGCTTGTTGTAATCCTCCAAAGATGAGCAAATTGCTTCCTGCAAACATATGAAACAATCCTCCTCAGGAAGCATGTGAAAACAGTTTGCACCACAAATACGTAATTAGGCAGACATATCAAACCACCACCCTGGTATATTTATGAGAAAAAAACTTGTAATTGAAAGTAAAAAGGCACTAAGCATCATTATTAAGGAAACAGAAGCCTATGGAATAACTAGATATCTACTACAACGCTAGAAGCACAACAAACTAATACTTCAACTACTAAACAAATCCTGTATCTCAACAACATCAGGAAACGTTCCTTCAACTTCTGCTGTCACTTCAGAACCACTTGTTTTGAAGTTAGTCTGCTTATGTAGTTGCATTCTCAAACAGTGACAAAAAAATTCAAGCAATATCAAAAACCAATTATAAACAAATAAGTCAAAGTAATTTAACACTAAACCTTTACAGAAGGAAATCTAACATACATTCCCAAGTATCATTCCCCTTCGACTAAACAAAACTTTAGTCCATACATAAGTGAAAAAAATAAGGTCAAAAGGTGTAACCTTGAAGTCATCAATCAGGGCAAAGTCTGGAAAGAACGGCAAAATATCCTCAATCTTTAGCAGCCCGTCAGTCTCCTTGAGAAATGCTATGGCCTTCCGAATGTTTTCCCTTTTAGTTCCCTTTTCTTGCTCAACAACATGCTTGGCAACCATAAGCCAGAGCTTCTTCCTTAAGTCTTCGTCATCTTCAACCTTGTCAGCTTCAGCCTTCGCAAGTTCTGGATCAACCTAGCAAACCAAAAGGAGTTAATGTAAAAATAACACATTACATCTGAAATGGTTAGTCTCTTTAAAACGGAGTCAGTAGCGGGCCTTGAGTGAGGGTATGTGTCCAGTGTTGAATTCATCTAATTCTCACGGCAAAGGAAACGGGTGCAACCGAATATCCAAATTTCCTGATATAATTATTTATTTTATGTGGCAAAATGGTGCTATAACATGTCAAAGAGCATCCGTGGACCACATGGGATAGTTACATGGCAAATTGAATAGCTATATGTGATGATGGGTGAATGTCCTGCATCTCTTACACGTTACCCAAGTGTCGAGTATCCGGCATGTAACCAACAATGTTTGCACAGAAAATGATTTTGCGAATGTGAACTCTAGGCTGCAGCATGTCTATATGTTTCCAGCAAGAAAACAATAACCACTAGTTGATCATTGTATAATCATTTGAGGTCTGCATGAATAAGTTCAGTTTCCTTTTCTTATTTTAACAGCATGTGTCGACCCTCAGACAATGGAATTTATGAAGTTTAAAGAAGCACAAGTTTGTTAGACCCCCATTCCACAGATGACAACTCATTCGCTATACCTTTTTCAGCCAACAAATTTCAATCAAGCTGAAAGACAAGGCACAAGTTTGTTGTTGTAAAACCCGGAGCTTATTCAGCCTTTTCCAATTTAAATTTATGAAACCTTGAGAGCATTGTGAACATAATCAGTCGATTTGCACCAGAAAAAGAACATAATCAGTTGCTAGATGTACCTGAGAAGGCACTTTTAAGACCCACCGGGAAACAAAAAGATTTCACCAATTAATCAGGATACAAAGGCACTTTTAACTTTTAAGGCTCGATCTAGTTGGTTGCTTGTTGGAATACAAAGAGACTCGAAGCAAAACTACGAATTCAGTTGATCATTCCAGAGGGCCATCCGTAATACCAAAAGCTTCAAGAATTAAGAGCTCTGCATTTTAAACTTTCTCTACTTTAAGCCTACTTTTTAACAGGCACCTGAAATTTTAAGCGATATGACGAACAATTAACAAACGAGCTTAATTACTGTCACTAATACACATTTTATATGATTAACGGTACAATCAAACAACCCCAAATGCAACAAAAATATAATAAAATTGTCCTTTGGCACACCATCTCAGAGTATGCTGATGAATAACATACCAGAGTTGCCTATCAAAAGAAAAAAAAAATAACGCATAGCGAGTTTCAGAGTGGATCTTTTTTTCCTAAGCCATTAGAAAACAGTTACTGCCCTAAAGAAAGTAAAGCACAACGAACGACATTAATGCTGAAAGGGGAAAATGAAAAAGAGACAAATGGGAAATCAAACAACCAATGAACACAATCACACAACCATCTCAGTCGCACACTATTGTCACCTGCAGGGCAAGAGCAACTGCTTCTTCATGCATAGACATCATGCTGTATATATGAACGCAAGCCCGCATCCTCTTTTCCTTGAGGCAAAGACGGAGTGTGTATTTGGGATCATAGAAGAATTCAGGGCCATTAGGTCGTCCTTTGCCAAACTTGCATTGTAGGAAACGAAGAAGAGCACTATCATCCTCCTAATCATATATGAAAGAAAACTATGTCAGACGGTCAGATGCATATTAAGCATTCATCATTTGGTATTACGAAGAAAAAAAATGCAATTCTCTCTAGGGTCTCTCATTTTCATAGCAGGTAGAGATCTTGGAAAGAGAAAAATACATCTAAAAGTGGTTTGATAGATCAAAGTCTAGTGGTTGTGAAATAGTAACTAGAGATCACAAGTTTTCAAATCTCCTACAGCCTGCAGATATCAAAAGAACATGTCGATACAACAAGTAGTTGGAAATGATTTTTGCCAACACGAAGTGGCTAGAACAGGTGAAATAGCAGGATCACACCCCATTCCCTCAAAATTAGAAGTATGCCATATTGAAACTGCAAATCTGCATATACAATAGATGCAAGCAGTTGTCCAGATTATGTTACTTATCAAGCATCCATTGATGCAGTCCATTTGAGCTCAAGAAGCAATGATGTCAAAGTAACACTTTTAAAATTAGCATTAAAACCATGCAATGCCATGATTTTTCATGGTAGGAAATTGGTAGACAAGAGTCCTATTTATGATTGTTGAAGCAAGGAATTTTGTCTGCAAGTTGTGCTCACTTGGGCTGTAATGATCACTCATCCATATGTTCTTGATCGAGCTATTAGGTCTTCATACACAATCTTTAGTTGATTCAAATAGGTTTAAAAGCCAGCTGCTTTCCTGAATCGGATTCCATGAATATTAGGAACACAAAAGTATGCTAACATCCACCATCGCAAAGTAAAGTGTTTTCTACTGAGTTTAGGTAGATATAGTTATTCAACCAAGCAATCACATCTCCATGGAAGTAATAATCTTAAAAAGCAGTATTAAAATCCGGTATATGATACATTGATACTTGGCAAATATGACAAGTTGCAGAAACATTGTGAAGAATTTTTGGGAAGAAACTTAACCTGCTTCGCATAGAGAGAGAGCAACAAGTTGTGAACTCCGGGATCCTCATTTTGCAAACGATGAACGCAAAACTCTAGATATTTTATTACTTCATGGGTTTCATTCCTGCATTATGGAAAATCGCAACAAGACAACGGGTCAACATGACTCTAAACAAATATAATACAGTCAATAGAAAGGAAACTCAAGATATAAAGATCCTACTACTCATTAGCAGTAGGTCTCTGGCAATCATAAGTCCTGCCCGATAATGTAGAGATGTAGCTTTCCGTGAACATTCATAGTGGGGTCTTACTATCACTTATGTCACCACTTCACTCTCTTCTGACCATTCAACAGTCATACACATATATAAAGAATGAAAGGAACAGGGAAAAAGGTAAATTAACGGAGTAGGCGGTACCTACATATTTTTGTATCAGACCACGGATTGCCAATTTTTTATCTCTCAATCACCAAATGGTCTTTACTCCATTGGATAATAAATTGCCGATACTAGTTTAGGTCCTCTTCATGCTGGGGGGACAAACATAGGGCTAATAAATAAACTACACTACTCAAGATTGAATTCGAGTTTGTTTGTTAAAAGCTTGTTCAAGATCGGTTAGATACACAAACCAAGCTTGAACACTTTTTGAAGCTCGCTAAGGTTCTCGAACAAGCTACTACTCAGCTCATTTGGGTAATGATTCACATAAATTTTAAGCTACTCAAAATCGGCTTGTATTCACTTCGATTAAAACTCAATTGAGATTGGCTCCTATCATAAACAAGCTAAGCAAACCAAGCTTGAACAATCAACTGTTCGCCACGTTTATGACCCCTAGACAAATAAAATCCTATACTGGAACTGTACTGTAGGGAAATGAAATCAATACAATTTTGGTTATTTCAAATGGCCAACAGTTAAACCTGCATCACAACAGCAGATTAACAGTCCCAATGGCTTCAGACTTTCAGCGCCAGTGATAGCCAGACAACACAGAGTATGTACAACTGCTTGTAGACTTCAACTATGAAACAAACAAGTACGGTATTATTCAGGAATCAGAATCATATCCACCTTAAACAAATTTCCTTAGATTTCTACAGTACAGTAATGCCAAAACACAAAGCTTTAGTTTGATGTATAAGTTTTTTGTTTTATTACAAGAATTGATAGCACGCGAGTGAGAGTTGTACCCCAGACCAAAGACTTCCTGAGACCCCTGGCTGCCAGGTGACTACTACTACGCCCAAACCCTAGGGGTTGTCTACGTATAAGAGATAAAGATGACTACTACTACGCCAACCCCTAGGGGTTGTCTATGTATAAGAGATAAAGAGTAATCTGAGTAACATACTGTCTGCAAGAAAACCAAAGTAAAGTGTACTTACCTCGCATGAGGCTCGCTTGAATAACGCATCATTGCAGGAATTAACTTCCTTGGGTTCAGGTTTTTAGTTGTCATCCATGACTCAACAGTTTCATATGCATCAAGCATGATGAGGTCTGGGGCAAACTTGTACTGCAAGGTGATCATAGTTTATTGGCATTAACTACAATAGAATAGCGAGGCGGTTCAGGTTTTTAGTTGTCATCCATGACTCAACAGTTTCATATGCATCAAGCATGATGAGGTCTGGGGCAAACTTGTACTGCAAGGTGATCATAGTTTATTGGCATTAACTACAATAGAATAGTGAGGCTCTGGCAACTGTCGTGCTCAGGGCTGTAAACGAGCCGAATCGAGCCGAATATTAGAATGTTCAGATTCGTTCATTAAGTTTTTTAGCGAACTCAAGCTCGAGCCGAACTCAATGAAAATTATGACGAGCCGAATACTGCTGCGTTCATGTTCGGCTCATTTATGAAACGAGCCTAAAATTGATGTTCAGGTTTGGTTCATTTAGTAGACGAATCGAACTCGAACGAGCCTTTACCGAGTCGAGCCTCGAATAGTTTACGAACAGCTCAGTTCATTTACAGCCCTAGGACTCGTGCTTATGCTTGGAATAAGAACCAAAAGGAATTTGTCCAACCTTGACTCCAAACTTGACAATTAGCCCTTACCTGAAGATCTAAGGGCACATCAGGCTTTTGAAGAACTTCCAATGCTTTCTTCGCTTCTCCTTGCTAAGCTCAGTACCGAAAAAAGCACAAGTCAATTTTTGTTGAACAAGTAATAAAAGCTAAGCTCAAATTAATAAGAGAAGATAAGGGCAATTTGGTGATGTTAGTAAACATAACTTGTAGAAACACTATTGGGTTATATCCAATCTCTAGTATTTTTGTTTTGGCAAGAAGATTAAATTAACAAAGGTTCTCTGTGTCAGTATAAACCTTATTTCCAATCCCCTTAATAAAACCCACTCATAAAAATGAGCATGATAAAGCCATCCTATAATGGAAAAACAGCATCCACATAACCGCACTAATAGTTTGGACAAAGTTTCATTCAGTTGAGATGCTGAAGACAGATCATATAGTTTCTCAATTCTAGTAGTAACACCAACAGAAAATACTGATGCAGAGATACCAGGCAGACCATGTATTTCATTGACCAAAATATCAGACACAAGTCAAAATGCATTTTCAACAATAAAATTATTATGGAGTAAATTTGACATATCAACAAACCGGTCATAGAATGAGCGTCATAAAAATATAGCAGAGCAAACTTAAAAACTACAGATGTGACAGGAATAGACAAAGGCAAACCAGGAATCAGAAGGACCTACAAATATTGGAAAAGGTGTTTCGACAACATATCAACTAAGGTATAGGGTGATGGAGCATACAGAATATAAAAGAGCAAATCCTCAGTACAAACTATCAATTTCTCAGCCAATGATTTGCAATGCAGCCCATGTGCCAATGGTGATCCTGGGAACTTCACATAAAACTGAACTGAATTCCAATACGTTTATTCTATTTACAATGAAACAGACAAATACCAAGACTTCAACAAAATTTGCAGAAAACTTAAAAACTATTAACACATAACCGAAGTACTCCACACACAAAAAAAAAGAGTGGAAAAGCAAAGCACCTGGATATAATGATGAACCACAATCTCATACTGTTGCTTCAGACTGGCAAAATATACCAACTCATCTACTCGTCCATAACTGCAAATAATTTGGACAAAAACTATACTGAAATAAGATGAAATCATTTGGCATTACAGCGACATAAGAATATTCAAGAAACAATTGCCCAATTTGGCAGAAAGCACTGGTGTCGTGCAATTAAAATTTGCAATAATATAGGCATACAGCAAGTCTCAGAAACAGCGGTTAAGATGGTGGAGACAAGAAGTGTAACATAATGCTTGATTATATATCCATGCATTAGATATATAATTAAGCATATATAGAAAACTAGGGTGTTGACCTTAGTAGCACAAAGCGGGAGCGGAGGCACCTAGAAGCTCCCAAGGTTGGAAGCGCCTAAGAAGTGTATATAGATTTCAAATAAATACGTATATAAAGTATCTTTAAATACTTAACCATTGAAGGAAAAGTGATTACTTTATGAGAATTTTCACAATCTTAAAGGGTACTTATAGGAAGTTAGATATTTTCAATTTGCAAAACTTCTTGAGTGATAAGATTTTCATATTTTTATTTCCACAATGGCATAACTCCCTTAAGAGTAAGAGAATAGTAGTCTTAACTGCCCAATAAGCTCCCATGTTAGTTGGGAGCGAGCTCCCATCTCGAGGGGAGCGAGCTCCCGTCAAGCTCCCATCTTGGGAGCGCCGATTCGAGCTCCCGTCTTGGGAGCGCACCCATTTTAGAAGGATCCTGCTACTAAGCGTTAGATATAGTGGGGTTGGCCAGGAAGAGAGGAGCAACATAGGGTGGGAAGTGAGGGAGGTGGGGAAGGGAGGGGTTACATGTGGGGGAGTGGGGCTAAAGAGGACAATGGCATTTTGGGATTTTTAGAAGCAGAAGGGTTTAGTTCCTCACAAAAATAACTTAATCTCAAAAAAGGTGAGTCACACCTTCTGTTAATTTGGAAAAAATTGAGATGGTCGATTATGTTCTACAAACCATGTGAGTTTAGTGCTTAATTTTACCGTCAAGGGGGGATCTGTACATTGACAAGGGGTAACGAGAGTCTTCCACGAATTTTAAAAATTTCCACTAGAACTAACAACTCATCCATCTAGATACAGTTCTTCATATAACAGTAACAAAAAACGGATAGAATTAAACAAAATAGTCAACCAGGAAAAGAACCATAAAGAAAGTGGTTATACCAATATCCATAGGTTCGAAGACAAAATTGAATGATCTTGCACTAAGCGTTACAAAAGCATGACAGTATAATGGGTGTCTGGACGGAGTAGATTAGGTATTCTCCTAATCTTGGACATTATACTCACAAAATAGCTTCGTATTACAACATAAAATTTACCTTTCTAAGAGTTTCATCGTGGTCGCCTCATCCAACACGTCCTTGCAGTCACCGAGGAAAGCACGGAACTCCATAATGATCGAGTGGTACTCCGAACTACGATTCTCTAAAGCAGTGTCATCTTCGAGGAGAAGTCGATTGATCTACAAATCAAAGACCAAAATTATCTTGAGATGGCCAATTATCATGCAGCATACAGTGCACATGTTAGAAACACTCCAATAGAAGTGAAAATAGTGCACACAAGACCACCCATTTGATAATGAAAAAGGTCCAAGAACTATTAACATAATTATTACAACTTATTACATGGTTTACACCCATGAGAAGAAGTCTAAAGCATATGTAACTAGTTAAAACTTCAATATGAATAAGGCCCAGTATTTTCCACTACCCGTAGAACAATTCAAGATATATCAACCAAGTGTAGGAATCGCATGCTGCATAAGCCTTTGTTCACGATTACTATAAGTACCTTTGGCAACAAAATCCATGTTGACCTCCTTGTTAGTTGTTACATAGCCAAAAAAGGTAAAGTTACTACCATAGCATTACTCTCTTGGTGCACCGAGTCAAACATATAACCCTTTCATGCCAGAGTGTCCATATATTTTATCAAAGGTTTTGGTAATCAATGCATTAGTTGTTGAAAAACGAGGAGTAAAATTCAAAAGACTTGCACAGAAGCAAAACAAATTGGCTGCAATACAGTATAAGGATCATCTAAGTGCGGATAATCAATCTTGGCTTGAGTGAAAAGTTTCGGCTACGAGGTACCAAACTATCAAAGATGTAGCATTATTAATCATCGGAAGTAGTAGGAAAAGCAACCAAGTAAACAGGAGCTGTAACCAGTTAGGTAATAGTGGACAAAAAGTGAATGCAGACCCACCAAACTAGCTCTTTCAAACATAGTCCAAAGGAAAACCCCCAAAAGCATAGCTAGAAGACACTACAAATGCAACATCTGTAGAACAAGTTTTACATCCCTGTCATCATTAAACAGATGATGCAAAATCTACGAAAAGGAGCCCTCGGTGTGCCATACAGCTACATGTTGATCCAACAATATCTACTGGGTGGCCGGTCGAAGACAAAAAAAAAGGGGAAAAAAGATCATTAAAGTGAGTAGGTACATCAGATTAAAGGCACTGGCATAAAAAAACATAAGTTTTTGTTTTTCCTCAAAACACCAGATATTAAGTAGCTACTGTTAGAAAGTACTAAGTAGCATCATAAAGCCAACCAGATTCAGGTCAATGGTCAGTACATCAACTGAAGAAAGGACAAAGTCAGAAACAATATCAAGTCTCATACCCAATCTCAATTGATGCGGGCTATTCTAACATCCAACCCACCACCCCAAGTTCTGGCTCTTTTTACAGGTTAGTCGCATGAAGACTCCTTTGTTTTCTATCAACCTTTTTCCTAATACCATGAAGAAAACATTTCCCAAAAAGCTAAAGTTGTTAGCTAGAGAGGTCCAACATGTAAACATAAGTTATTACGAAAAAAAACACACATGTAAACATAAGTCATATAACCCACTCCAATTCAAACCGATGTGAAGTTCTCTTCACACTTTTCGTTCAATATTGCAGCGCCAAGTACTTTACTAGTATTTGTAAGTTTGTCAATATATAGAAAAAGGAAATGCAAAACAAGCAAGTTGCCTTGCCAGATGGTACCAACAAAATGCTAAATGATTTGCAAAGAAAAATTAAAGGAGAAAAGGATAGGAGAATGGGGTTCGAACTGACTCATCTTTTAGACTAACAAGTGGACAAAGTGCAAGAGGTGGCACAAGCAAATCATGTCAAACATGCAATGTAAGACATCTAAATTTAAACCAAACAAGAAGGTCAACACCCTAGTTTTCCCATCCACGAGTTAAAAGAAATACAGAAGCAGAACCTTGTCAAGATATAATTCAGTTGCCCAAGTGGAAATCATAGTAATTTGGCATTTATCATCTTTTGCCAGGTTATCAAGCTTCCGCAATAAGAAAGTCCTCAAAGCATCCTGCATAATTCATGAACCACAAACCGGATGAGCTCAAGTTTGCAAAATACATACTACAATATCATTACAATCCTGTTGTTGTTGTTGTTGATGCCTTTATATTATACCATGAAAAACTCTCTTAAACCACAACGCTATTGACCTGAACTTCAGGTAAGCTTGAAATAATTGACCATCCACATGTAGCCTCCTTTGCCATATTAAGGCATGTTTGCCAAAAATGGATCTACCAGGTAAAAGCTAAAAAGTATAGACTTTGCCACATGCCAGATTTTTTGCAACAGGCAATTCACTAACACCCATGATTATGGATCGATGACATGACGAACAACAAACATCTAAATTAAGAATGTTTATTTTTGGAGTGATTTTCAATCCACGGCATGCCTGAAGGCAGAGACTCACACGTTACAGCCGATGTAAACCAAAATACCATTAAAAAAAAAAACCACAAATGGTCGACAATAAGGCAGACACCTACCAAAAAGCTAAACGCACACAACATTGCCATAAACATGATACTACAGCTACCCATACGATGCCTCAAACAAGAATGGAAAGGGCAGAAAAAACGTAGATCAAACTTAGAAGGAGAATAGAATAACCAAGTCTTTTGTATTGATACAGATTAGCATTATGTCAACTGTATAATTACTAAAAGAGTAAAATCCAAGTCTTTTGTATGTTTACTTCTGGTTAAAAAAAACTATACCTCGTCCACCATTATCAAAAGATACTTACAGTGAGCATAATCTTAAGTCTAGAAGATAATTCACCAAGTATTCTGAGAAGCAATTACTCTCGAAGATATAAAACAGCAACCATATGTTTTATAGTAGTAAAGAAGTATATCTATAGTACTGTACATCTTCAAAAATATATATATTATAGTAAAGAAGGCACCAAGAAGGGTGAACCCCCCACGTATACAAGATGTATGCAAAGAAAGCTAAAAGCACATTATTAAACAAAGCTCTATCCAAACAAAGATGAAAGACCAGTGTTCCAATCACAAAAGCAAAATGCACCAATTACATCGCAGATATGAATATAGTTTCACAGAAACAATAGATGATGACTGTTTGTATGAACCTTCAATACCTATTTAGAAGACTGAAAAAGGATATTATACTCACCGGTTCGTTTACGCTAATAAACTTCAAAGTGACCTCCTCGAATGATAATATGTGATTAATCTGCAGAATGCATTGACTTGAGTTAAAAACTAGTCTCCTCCATTACATAAACACTCTAATTACAATCAGATATTTACTTTCAGATAGGTGTGACCAGTTGCTAATTGTGTTCCACGGGGAATTAAACTTCTCAAAGAATTGCATGCAATTAGAAAAGCCTTTAACGGAATTCACTCTTCCCATCTCAAACCCCCCCCCCCCCCCCCCCCCCCCCCCCCCCCCCCACCCCC
>JAOTQK010000019.1:6643580-6659190 GCA_025642025.1 Rhododendron ferrugineum
AGTGGTGAGGAGTGGAGGTGGAACCGGTGGTGGGAAATGGTGATGGTGGCAGGTGGTGATGAGAGGTGGGGAGTGGGAATGGAGGTCTACGGTGGTGGGAGGTGCACGGTGGTGGTGGTGGTGGTGGTGGTGATGGCGAGAGCTCGGTGGTTATGGCGAGAGGTGGTGGTGTTGAGAGGTGGTAATGGTGGTTCGGTTGGAGGTGGTGGTGAGAGGTGACTCCGGTTGCTCTCTCTCTCTCTCTCTCTCTCTCTCTCTCTCTACGTTCATCCATTGAAAAAGAAAACAGGGCCGAGAGAATTGTAGTTTCCAAAAAAAAAAAACTAGGACAATGACGACGACGACGGAGGATTTCATGGGGGATTTGATTACGACGATGACGGAGGATTTGATGGGGAGTCGGAAGATGGACACGTGGCCCTGTTGAATGCTTCGGACGGCCGCCGCCGTCGATGTGGTGGAGGCGTGGTTGCTGCGGCGGCGATGGCAAGGACTAATTTTCCGGTGAATGTTGGGTGTTGTGTGTGTGATTTTCGAACCTAAATTGTGGGAGAAGGGGACTTTGAATTCTTTGGCTGCGAATTTGAGAACTGCAGTGAACAGGGCTGGGGACACTAACCTGGAAAGGGAAACAAATATAAGAATAGAATTAATCAATGTGTTTTTCAATTTGTTAAGCAAATGGAAACCCAAGAATGAGAATTTTTGCAGAATCGTGGGTGGGTGGGTTGTGCGTGGTGTGTGGTGGTAGGATGTGGTGCCGAAATTAGGGAGGAAATGGGGAGTAGGGTGGTGGACGGGTGATGGTGGTGGTTTGGCTGGGGAGGAAAGAGGGAGGATGGGGAGGGATAATTTTACCCCTCAAAAACGGTCATGTGCTGGGCACATGACTTTTTTTCCGTCCAAATACCAAACGCCATCCAAGTCAGGGATGACATTGGAACCGATTCGAAAGTGGAAGTATTTATTTGTCCAAATTGAAAGGTGAAGGACTAAATTGAATTTTCGGTCAAAGTCGAAGGGATATAAAAGAAATTTTCCCATTTAATATATACACGTTTGTGCGTTTGTGTATAAAAAGGAGAGAGAGAGAATGAAGAGCTGTCATGATGGTGGTACAGTGTGGAAAGTTAGAGGAGAACATAAGGGCACCACACAAGTTTCTGCATAAAACATCAATTGGTTGCGAAAACCATGGTGGGTTGGGGGTGGGGGGAGATAAACTGTAATTAACCACTGATATATAAAGCAAGAAGATAAACATCATTCATAGTCATGTCCAACAAAATTCTTTCTTAACTTGAATGAGAGGGGCGGAGGACATTGACAGCATGTAGTGCACTGGGGTAGAACCCGAAACAGTAAAACCATCCAACCATACAAACCTGAAAGATGGAGTACTGGTCATATGCATAGAATAATCCAGCAGAGGCATCACTGCATAATCCAAGAATACCCCTTGACATTGATTCCGGTGTTTGATCAAACTGAAGTTCCTCAATGATCTGCTCACTGATTCTATTGACAACCTGTAACGCGCAAAAGTTCCAATGTCAATGAGCAGGGGAAAAGTGTAATGATATATTTCTAGAGTCTTATTTCATTACTACTAAAAAGGCAAACTGAAGACGTCTTGAAGTCAATTCCCAACAAACATATATTGCTGACAAGTGAATATTATAAGGCATTCTGACCATCAGCCTAAGACTTTATTACCAGCAAACAATGCCTATTCAGATTCATAAAATTGACAAGTAGATTTGTAAACATCTTATAATGATGTATCTGCAGCTAGACGCACCTTAACCTTGTTCCCAAGAAGCAGCAGAAAATGAAATTCAGATACAGCCAGAGAATTGGGTTTAACAGCTTCAGCACCTTCAGCTAATTTCGAATAGTCCAAAAGACCCTTGTTCTCCACAAAATTAACATCACCCTCAGTTGAACTACAAATAAGGTTCCCAAAAAGATTCGATGAGAAAAACACTTCATAAAAGAACTATTTTGACATTTTGGCGACATAAAAATACAATACCCTACAATACCAAGGACATGAGATACAGATTTTCAGTAAAAAATAGCCACAGAAGTAGTAGCTGATTTTCGCGGTTCACATAAGAAAGCAAAAGTGATGAGAGTCATCTTCTACCTATGTAGTGCTCCAAAATATAGGCCACCGTGATAGATACCTGCTCCAGAAAGCCATGCAAAATGTACTGCTCTTCTTTGCTTGATGAAGAAATGCAATTCACTGCACGACAAGCAAAATGGACTTCATTGTCAAAACACAAGAATATGGTTATGAGAAAATATTACCACCCTATGTGCTAAATAATAATTTATTTTAAACTTTTGAATATATCAGTAGTAGTTGTGGCTCCTGAATTGACATGTCTTTCTTAAAAACATATGTTCTCCTTTTCAAGAAGATCCAATGTGTCATAAATCTTCAGTTCTTCGCTCCTTAAGTTTCCAACAGCGTGATCATTTTATCCATGACAAGCATGAAATAGGTCTCTTCTCACGATGCTCAAAATATTTAAAAGGAGGAGAACAAAATTAATTTTGAGTTCTTAGCAAAAAAATTAATTTTGAGTTCTCAACATGTATAAGGTTTTACTTATTATCTAAGCACTCCTGCCATTAACTAATAATTTAGTTGGTTCCAGTGATGTTTAAACCACAAATATGTTGAATGAGCTCATGACAAGCATCTGCAATTTATGATCTTTGAGTCCCTAAGTAATTGACTCTTAAGATTCAAATCTATAAAACCACTTGCCTGTTCGGTATTTCGCCCGGTAGTTCCATAAATCGCACTGGGCTATCCACATAACTAGCAAAAATAGTCTGAAAATACAATACATCAGTAAGCATACAATTTCACACCAAAAAAAAAGAGCTATAATTTGAATACATGCCATAATATGAGACAAAGAAAATTGCAGGGAAAGACGCATCTCAGAAAACCATTTTTTTTTATGTAAATAATTATCTCAGAAAACCATGAATACAGGGAATTAAATAGGTGACCTGCTGCAAATGTATGGATCTTTAAAGCAGCACATTGATAACTCCATTACAGACCTGATAGATTGAAAAGTGGATGCTTGGATGTGAATGTACAAAATTCAAAGAGAATAGGTAGGTCTGCCTTGCTATAGCATTAAGAATCTCAGAGGAAACACTTCTATTTCTTCTATCAAATGAACAAAGCTCAACCTTGGCGTTATGTATTACAGAATCGAGTTCACTTTAGTATTTGAGACAATAGGTTGGAAGAGAAGAACCAAGACAAGCAGATCCTGGCCTAGAGGTGTCGATTGCTGATTAGCTCCACAGACTTAGGACTCTTATTGTAACAGCAAGTAAGTGTAAGGAAGGGGGACATTAGGTTAGAATTTAGAGACTGATTGCAAACAGTGTTCAACATCCACCGATGCAGTTGCAAGAAATGATAAAACAACGGAATCCTCCTGCACGGGCTCTAGTTCAATTTTGAAAGAAAGCACCCTTTCGTGAAAAAGTTGTGCTCACAGGTTAGGCATGCTATTTGTAATTGATTTAATTTTGAACCAAGCCACATCACGGTTGATTACAATACATAAGTAAAAAAAGACAAAGGCAGACTTATCAAAAATAATAATAAAAAAGACAAAGGCAGAAAGAAAAGTTGATTCCCCACTGTTTAGTAGTCTACCACAGCTACCAATAAAACTCTCATTATTTTCCTCAACCAATCAAAGAGCGAAATAAATAGATCTCTAGTCTTCCTCTCTTTATGGTCCAAATGCACCGGGTCTTCTCACCCCTTGATTTACCATATCTCCATTATATATTTGCTCCATTTCTGTTCTTTGCTTTGCTTTCAAAACAAACAGTTCCTTTAAGCCCTCAGCAAGAAAAAGGCCTCATTTTGATTTCCAGGCTTTGGCCTCACATGGGGTTGAGCTGCTCCATTGGTGAAGGGGGCCCAATTTTGAAGATAATTAATAATTAAGATTTTCAATAAGCTGAGGTCACGCAATTAAACATCTACAATGTTTCAAAAGTCGTAATAGCTTTCCACTAGTTTTAATTCTTACCATATCAAGCAAGTTCCTATAAACTTGATTTCACTCTCTTAAGGTTGAAGACTCCTTTAACCAAAAAATCAAGAAAGAAATGTTAAAGATCCCCAAGAACTAACAGGTGGCCAAAAATGAAAAGAAATCATGGAAGTTGGAAGGTTGCCAAGAAGGCATAAATGTGATGTCTAAGCTACAGTTTTTAAAAGAAAAAAAAAATTGAACTTCAGAAAGTCGCATGAAAGAACATATATTTGGCTCAATAAGAACACGTTTCTGGCATTCACGTAAGGCCAAAAAACAGCATATACTGCAAGAGATACAGAAAGGACAGACCTTAAAAAGGAAATATACAAGCTACAAGAGAACGACAAAAAATTTGCGTCTAAGTCAAAAAGGAGGAATTTATAAGGACCAATTTCTACTCTCAACACCAGCTCAGAAAAGGAGGAATTAAAGCTGCACCTCATCAACCTTACAGAAAATGATTACCCAAGACATTCACGAGATATAAGATCAAATCACAGTGAGTCATCAAGACAGGGACCACTTAAGGCCAACATCCTGACCTTCAGCAATCAATTGAACCACAAGGTCGCAGAGCATATATTGATTACAGATATGAAAGGCCCCAGTGAGAATTCAAGTATTACAGATTTGAAAAGCGCCTAAAGAAGTTAAGGATTTAGTTAAACTCACATCCAGCGATCCAATGCCGGTGAAAGAATAAAGTCGCGTAGGAGTGACAGCCATCACATAGTATCTAGTTATATTGCCTGTGCTAGCTGTCTCCATCTGCAGAAAACAAAACGATAAGAGGGGGGAAAACATAATAGGCAAATCCCAATAATTCAGCATCCTATTGATAAACTCTATTAAGGACTCTAGCTACAGTCAGAAAGGGAAAAATGGTTAGTGAAGGTTATTTTCTCATCAATCATTCCCACTAATCCAATGATAATTCACACACATGATTTTTCTGTCTTTAACTGTTTCGTTTCACATGATCAATTTCATCAACCAGAAGAGTCCACATATGAAGAACATCGAGTTCTTAACAAAATAAGGTTTAAACTACTCTCAGAACTATATGCATTCTATCCACTAAAAACAGAGGATAACGAGACAGAATTGAATGGCCTTAGGCCAACCAACATGTATGAAGTCATGAATCGATGACAAAAAATGCAAAAAAGATGAGCTAGTTTCCACTAGTAAGAGGAAGCACCGAGCAACAGATAGAAACGCAGCCCTGACTCAGAAAAGAGAAGCAAAGGACCAGAAGTGGTGAGATCGTTGGGATGGACCTGCAAACTGGTGAATGCTTCTGGAAGTTCCTTTAGTTCATACAGAAGATTAATGTGCTTCTCTTTCTTATCCTTCTCCTCGACAACAATTTCATGGAGTTGGCCATTTTCTGTGCCAAGAATAACTTCCCTAGTAAAAGCTATAAAGACAACAGAAACAAAATAAGAATAAATTGATATCCAAAAATAAAACTAAAATGTTGGTTAATGCATAAGGAGGCATGAATGAGAACCCGAGGACATGCCTTCTGTTATATGCTGTCTATTCCAGGCAACAGTATTCACAACAAGACCTTTCAGTTTGCTTAAAACGCGGGGCTTAGTCCACTTAGCATGTGTATAAAATGTATCTGCACCTCCAGTACCAACGACGGTAGCAATACAGTGGCTTCCCCCAGGGTCAACAAAAACTCTGTGTATGGATTGCTCACCGGGTCGACCCACAGAGAGATCAATATCTGCATAAAACAATCAAAAACATATTAGTTAAGTATTGAATGTTGGAGTTTGTCCCACATCGGTTAATTATTTCCTCCAAAACTAGTATATGAGCTTGGGTGGCCTCTCCACTCTTTGCCAATTGGTTTGGAGTTAGATGCTTTAACATGGTATCAGAGCTAGGGTTTCGGAGAATTTGTTCCCCCTTGTTTGTGCCATAAGTGCACCGTTGTTTGCTGTGATCCAAGTGTTATGAATCCTTTGTTTACCTCTTCACGTGCGAGTCGGGGGTTGCACGTGCAGGGGAGTGTTGAAATTTGTCCCACATTGGTTAATTATCTCCTCCAAAAACTAGTATATAAGCCTGTGCGGCCTCTCCACTCTTTGCCAATTGGTTTTAGGTTGGAACCCTCCAAGAAATCTAACATGGTATCAAAGCTAGAATTTCGAAGGCTTTTCCCC
Organism: Rhododendron ferrugineum; assembly: GCA_025642025.1. NCBI lineage: Eukaryota > Viridiplantae > Streptophyta > Magnoliopsida > Ericales > Ericaceae > Rhododendron > Rhododendron ferrugineum. Next base: position 6,649,855 of record JAOTQK010000019.1, read on the forward strand.
TTTGTTTGTGCCATAGTTGCACTTTATTTCATTGTGATCCGTGTGTTCCAAATCCTTTGTTTACCTCTCCACATGCGAGTCAGGGGTCGCACGTGCGGGGGAGTGTTGGAGTTTGTCCCACATTGGTTAATTATTTCCTCCAAAACTAGTATATGAGCTTGGGCGGCCTCTCCACTCTTTGTCAATTGGTTTGGAGTTGGATGCTTTAACAGGATGCAGCCCAAGGTCAAGATCCCAACAGTTGCACTACACCATTGTAGGAGAGCTTGCGGTGATTATGGCTATTCCAACATGTAGTCACGATAAAATCCTTGGAAAACAACCAAATGGTATGTTTCTATTGCTACAACAGTGGTGACAGAGCAGAATGAGTGAAACAAATATAGAGCATACTTGCTGTCACAGAAATCAGCAATTGTTTTACTCTAGCAACTGGAATGAAACAATGGTACATAGAGTTCCTTTACGGAAGTTATACCAGATCATTGAATCACAGTGAGTCCATAAGTTCAGCTTTATCCATTCTATCAACAAAGATTTTGGTTAGTCAGAATAGCGCTAGTTGTATTTAAGAGAAGACATGATACTCAATTTCCAGCTTAATATGTTGGGGTTGAATGTTAACCTAAGAATAGATTATGTGGGCAAAATGGATGTCTGGTCCAGAAACAACTGTGTTCAAGCTGCATAAAGTAGAATATGTATAAAAACATATCCTCTATCTAAGATGAAACGTTAGTTAAGTAGCCCAAGGTCTAGATCCCAACTTGCAGGAGTGTAGTGGACCTAATGGTGATTATGGCCATTCCAACATGTAAAACGGTAAAATTCGGGAAAACCCAACCAAATAATATGTTTTGCAATAAGACTCACAGAACAGGATATGTGAATGATATACAGGGCATTGCCACACCACATAAATCACCATCAGATTTACAAGAATCCCTGCGAATGAATTAAGGTGAGTCCATGACTTCAGCACTCAATTTCTATCTTCCAAGATTTTGGTTAGTTAGGATAACACCAGTTCTACATAAGAGAAGACATATATGATCAATTTCTGGCTTAATTAGTTGTGGTTGAATGTTAACGTAAGAGTCATGTGGGAAAATTGGATGTCCACTATATAATATGACAACTGCATGCAATGTGCATGATGTACAATCTATATACAATTATATTCTCCATCTTTTACATAGTGTGTGTAAGTCAAATCTCGTAAAAATGCCTTAACATCCTCCCCTATGGACTTTGCGTTCATTCTAAAAGTGGTTATATAGTCACTTTACTTTACGGGAAGGTTAATTCAGTCGTTCTGGGTAACGGGGGTTTACATTTACTTTCATTTGTATAACTCGGTATCATTATAATGCTGTGGAAGCTTAATGAAGGATTAAAAGAATCTTCCCTCTCTCAACTCAAGCTAATACCCACCACATGATAATAATGATATATTATTATACAGTTGAAAATAGAAGGAATATTAATAGGAAAGAACCATGCGAAGTAAACATGTACAGAAGCATACCATAAGAATCTCCAACTCCAAAATCATGCCTAATGATCCACCCTTTACTGGTTCCTAATAAGATAACATCGTTTCCGGCAGCCATGCACGTAATAACTCCACGACCCTTTGCTGCATATCTCTCCAGCAGATCAACGGAGAAAACCTGCCTTCCCACTTCCATCTTCAGATCCAAAAATCTCAACCTAACAAGTGGTAACAACCTTTTCACTTGGGAACATGATATTCTAGAAACAATTGGCAAAGCACACTTAGAAAAATCTGACAGGCAACAAAACAAAAATAAAATCCACAATGCAATGAGTTGCCAAATTTAGTCAGTTTCCCGACAATCTGTCGCATTTCCTCAATTCGCATAGAAAAACTGAAACCATTCGGTAAAGAAGAGGTGTAGTTCATAATGCGAACATGCACAAATCAAAAGTACTCCTGTCCATTATTACGGCCACATCTGCAGATACAAGGTATCTTGAGAATACGCCTTAACGCTCCAATGAGCGGTTTTGCTAGAAAAGGCAATAACGAGATCACTGTTTTCAGTAAATGACGCCGAGCGTTGCGCCATTGATCCACAAGATGCTCAGCAAACTCTTGAAATAATTGAAGCAAAAGCTAGGTCTCAGACGAGCTAGATCAAATGCTAACTTCTCGTTTGTTGCAGTCTCACTCACTGGGACTGGGCCCTAATTTTTTGGAAGTTAATAAAAGTGTTTTAACATCTCCACCAAATTCATCCGTCATGTGAAATTTCCCTCGAAACCCAGGTAGAAAAGACTACATACAATCATAAGAAAATAGAACACATGCACACATAGGTAAGGATACCTTGGATCAATCGTTTATGAACATTTCTTTGGCAATTTTGCGACGAAAATCGGTGAGGAATCTCGCACGAGATAGGCGATTAGCGACTCTCTGTGCCGAGGCGTTAGAGGAGCACGAAGGCGATCGTCCTCACTCCCCTGCGCTTTGAATCGGTTCGATGTGAATTTCGATGAAATAAACCCAGAAAACGGAGGAGACGACGTACGTTTACAAAACATGATAGTCACTGTGAGGATTTAATTTCGGTAAACGACGTCGTTGGGGATTAAATAGTAATCTCCGTCCCGATTTGTTTGTCTTTTTTTCACTATTTGGAACCTTTGACAAAATTGTCTATATGTTTCAATCTATAATGATTTTTATATGCAATACGGATGTTGTTTGATAAATGACAATTAGTTCTATAATACGATATTTCCGAAATTATATAAAACATTATAGATTGTCAGATATAGACAATTTTTTAAAAGACACGTATGTCGAAAATAGACAAACAAACTGGGACAGAGGGAGTAGTAGTAGTAGTACAAAGAAGAGAAAATATTTTCGGAAAATTCTAAAATCAGCCCAATGAACTGATAATAGTAAGTGTGTGATGTGTATTAAATGGTGTATAAAGTACACAGAAATACATGTTTTTCTTATCTTCTAGTGTGTTTATCGTCAGTCCAGTGGGCTGACAATAGCAAGATCGAATATTTTAAGAGGGAAACTATGAAGAAAATGTGATTCTTTCCCTTGTTTGGTTCTAGAAATAAAATGAGAGAAAGTAAGGGAGGAAAAAATTTCTCTTGTTTGGAAAAATCACTGACTTCAAACAGTAATGCTACTTGTGCATACATTTGTGCACATATCTTGCACATACACTTTTATGGGGCCCACCTCGGGTCCCACCAATATGATCCGAATCGTTCATTATTTTTAAAATAATTTTTTAAGAGTTCCTGTAAAAAATCAACTCAATAGGATATCGATAAAGGTTTTTTCAGAAATCATAGGGTGAAACAGTCTAATTCGCACTGCTATTTCTGAAAAAGCCTTGCCGATATCCTATCAAGTTGATTTTTTACAGAAATTCTTAAAAAATTATTTTAAAAATAATGAGCGGTTCGGATCATATTGGTGGGACCCGAGGTGGGCTCTATAAAAATATATATGCAAGATATGTGCACAAATGTATGTGTCCTTAGCATTTTTGTTATTTTTATAGGCCACTGACTCCATATTTAATGTGAGAAACGTAAATGGTGACATGGTGTTTCTCTTGTCTGGAAGAGGAAAACAGAGGAAGAAAAAGAGCTCTCTTTGGCAACAGGAGAAAGGCAAAGAGTTTTCCTTTTAAAATTCCACGGTACTTTTTTTCACAAAACCATTAACCAAACAACTTAGAGGAAAAAAAAATCTTATTTTCCTTTTCTTTCTCCCATTTTTTATATGTTTGGTTCGATGGAATAGATTTGAGATTGTAATAGAATTAGATGAAATGAGATTGGAATATCTATTTCATTCTTAAGTTTGGTTGTGCTTAAGAAGAGTCATTGTTATACGCAATGGAATGGTACCACAATAGTAAATTTTGAAGTGAACTATTTCCATTACTCCCTTCGTCCCAATTCTATTATCTCTCGTCCTATCCTAACCGGCTAAAAAAACTAATTATAACTTTTAATTGGTAATACCGATTATATGCAATATGGATATCGTTTGACAGATGTCAATGAGTTCTTTTAAACGGTGTTTTCAAAATCACCTAAAACATTAAAGATTGCAGGATATAATTAAGGGAAAATGACGGCTAATGACGTGTTTTAATAATTAATACCCGTCAAATGACATTTTCAACATTAACAAATGTTCGTAGCTTGTCCTTGGCGGGTATTAATTATCAAAACACATTATGGGCCGTCATTTTCTCTATAATTAATTGAAAAGTGACACGAACTGCCAAAAGGGACAAAAGAATTGGAACAAAGGGAGTATTATTTGTACTTAAAATGCAGGTAGGCCGAGCCCACTCGAACAGAAGAAATCTAAAAAGGCCCAACTTAAAAACCCAACTTCTGACCCAGAGGTCCAATTTTCCGATCCTACCATGCGGCCACATGGTTCCAAAAGGCCAAAACATTGCGCCCATGACGTGTTATCTTGCGGCCAAGGCTTGTTAAACTCTTGTTTTACCAACTCGCGTTCGAGTTTCTGGAAATACTGCTATACAGCCTATACCTCGCCATCATCCCGCATCCTTCGTAACCAACAGCTGATTACGCTCTCTCAGATTTCTTGTCAATCCAGAGTCCCCTCAACTCAACGCCTCCTGAAAAACACATGCTTTTACACCTTGGGCAACAACAATTCCATCGAAGCCCCAATTCCTCAGAGCTTCATCGGGGTAAAATTCAAATATTTTTTTTTGGTTCTTAAACCCTAAACCCAAGAATGCTCGCTTCTTCTTCTAAGTGGTTCAAACAACATTCCCGATGCAAACCCAAGTCGTGCATTTCCTATCCCGAACCACCCGTTTATTCGAATTGCCAGATTCGTCGCCTCATCTTCAGAGAACGAGCAAATGACAGTAGAAAATTGTGGTTTGGTAAACACGTTGATGGGTACCTCCTAAAATATTCTCATGAATTGCAAAGGAGAAGACACTACCAGCACTCTGTAAGTTCTTCTGTTGCCCTGCGCAGCTGCTGCTTGATTGGCTGTTTAATGTTTTTCCAAATGCGTATATTGTTTTTCTCCTGTTTTTGGTGCGTCTAAAAGAGAGGAAAACAGTGCTGTGGAAAAGGGTTTTTACGCCAAGGGGCTGGAAAATAACTTAGGAAGTGTTTAGGAAGTTTCTGGTTCACTGAAGTGAAGGCAAGAATCGAATGGTGACTCCTAAGGCTCCTCATTGCACTGTGCGGTTTGCTAAAAATCACAGAATGCACCTTTTAGATGAGATTATCACTAACTAATTTAGGTGATGGCCATTCCAAGAGGCGATCAAGAAATGACCATAACATTCCTTAACGAAATCGTTCGAGCGACCAAACTCTGCCTCAAGGAAATTACTTGATCCTTTGAGTTGAACCTTATAAGAGTGCTTTACGGCACTTAATCATTCTATAAACATAAATGCAAAATTTTAGTGTCTGTTTGGATTGTTGTAGATTTCAAAAGAAGGGACTTTAAGTTCAAGTTCAATTAAATTATAAGAGTTTTAGGCACAAGTGTCTGTGAAACTGTAGTGGGCGATGGATTAAGGGTAGTTAGAGATTCACTTTATTCGAATTAGTGTATAATTACAATTTTCAGAACGAAGGATTTCAAATCACTTATCCTAAACAGTTGTCTCAAATCCTTTGTAAGAAAGCTCCGAAACTCAATGTTGGAATCCATGCATAAGCTATCAAATCTAAATTGAAGCTATTCTCACTGATTTATGAAGGATTGAACATTGAAGTCATATCCCCTTATTTGAAATTCACTGCGGAGAGAGCCTTATGCTTTGGACCTATTAGTTTCTACCTTTTAAGTCTCCAAACTCAGAATTACCATAGTTATTATAGGGGATCACCCTCCATTTTCCTACATGTGATGCCTTGTCCTTTCTTTTCTTTTTTTCTATAAAAAAATCTCATTTTAATGCTAGCAGCTGTTTGATTATTGCTTCAGTAAGACCTAATGGCTGGATTTCTAATACAGAATTTTATCACATCCACCCTAGTTGTCTCCTGGGTTGGGCCATACTTTGTGAATACCTCCATTGGCAATTATCAGTCGGTAGCAACACAAGCTTCTCCTACGGAAGAGGAACTGACTGATGAATTCTTGAAACGAATCCTCTCTGATATAGAGAATGATCCGACCTCCACCAGGGAAATTTGTAGTGCTTACATTGAGAAGCTGTGTAGAGCCGGAAAACTTCCAGCTGCTGCTAGCCTTTTGCAGTCCTTGCGTGGTAAACACATCTTCCTGACGACTAATTCGTACAATCTTCTTTTGGCAACAGCAGGTGAAGGAAATGACATTGGTCTCGTATGTCAAATTTTCAAGGATCTATTGTTGTCTTGGGAACCCATAAGTTCAACCTCTTATCTTACTACTGCCAAGGCTTTTATTAACACAAACGATGCTGCGTTGTTGCTCGGATTCATCAAAGAAGTGTCAGAATTAACATTTCCTAGAAGTGTAATAATCGTCAACAGAATCATTTTCGCCTTCGCTGAATGCGGGCAGACTGATAAGGCTCTGCTGATATTTGACCACATGAAGAGTTTAAAATGCAAACCAGATTTGGTAACGTATAATACTGTTTTAGAGATATTGGGTAGGGTTGGTCGTGCAAATGAAATGCTTCATGAATTTGCCTCTATGAAAGAGGCAAACATTGCCCCAGATGTCATTTCGTATAATACCTTGATAAACAGCTTGCGTAAGTTGGGAAGATTTGATGCATGCTTGGTGGTTTTGAAAGAGATGGAAGAGAGAGGATTTGAACCGGATTTGCTTACCTACAAAGCATTGATTGAAAGCTTTGGGCGATCAGGGAATGTTGAGGTATCATTGCGACTCTTTGATGAGATGAAGGGCCGGGGTATTCAGCCGTCAATCTACATTTACAGATCACTGATCAATAATTTAAAAAAGATGGGGAAGTTGGAGTCAGCAACGACTCTTTTGGAAGAGATGACTGCATCTCTAAGTGATCTTGTTGGTCCAAAAGATTTCAAACGAAAAAACAAATAGTTTGGCACTCTATACTTGAGGATTTGAGTTCTCACTTCTCACTGATTGCAAAAACTCAGGTGCATCAGATAAATTGATGGCTAATCATTTTATTTTGCTGGTGATGAGTCCTTCTGTAACAGACTAGCTGATGCCCAATTATTTCAGACAAAAAACAGCGTTTAGCACTCAATTCCAAGTGATGCATCAGGTATCCGAGCAGGATTGCTGTTTAAAAATTCATGTACTGCATTCGACATAGGTTCGTAATTCTGCTTCCAGGCCAAATTGTTTTGCTTTTCTCATACAATATCATATCAAATTCTCAACCCCCTAAAAATGCCGTGGCATTGCAATTTCAATGTATTGCTTAAGCATCACCTCATCAAATTCTCTGTTGGTCTTTTATCCTTGTTTAACTTAACCTGGTGGATTTGGTTATTCAAGAAGATGTCATTTAGGATCTTAATGCGATTTAAATGAACTGTTGAAGCATTTTTAATTTTCTATATTTTTCCTCCTGCTGTTCCCTATCGATCTTGATTGGTATCTTGTCAGTGATATGGTCTCATCAGCATTCTACCAAACACATGATGTCTGAAGTGTCTTGTTCAAATCAATGCTGATGCAATACCAGTCGGTCTAATTGTTTTCTGTTGTGGCAGGTTGCAGTTATTAGAGTTGGTTGTTTTCTGTTTGGAAATCAGCTGCTCTTTAGAAGACTTACGGGAGGCAGGGGCGGAGCCAGGAATTTTGGTTAGTGGGGTCAAAAATTAGATTCATATGCAATATATTTTTTCTACGCACAAGTCCAAAAATAACTAAATTAAAAGGTTAATTATAAGATCGATATGCACTCATAATTTATTTTTGCCTCATAATGGCCCCAAAAGACTTGTTATAGTTGAAAAATAATACATGATAGTCTCATTTCTAGCACTATCAACTCTCAAAACAAATGGAACGTTTGGAATTTCTATGCACTTAAAACAAGTCAGGGCAATTTAGAGATTTTTTGTGGGGTCAAAATAGCTAAATTATACCTATCCCTACGAAAATTTGGCAGCTAGTGGGGTCGGCCGCCCTCCTTTGTACCCATGTGCCTCCGGCCCTGACTGGAGGTCATTAATGTCCTCTTATATGACTGGAAGCCCCACAAGATGCATAAGCAGTAATCCTTTTGAATTCTTATAGTTTGCCCCTCTACTGCAGCTGGTGCTGATACAAATTTTAACAAGGGAAGAACCATTCAATTGATAACCGCAGATACCACTGGATTGCGTTCTTCCTCAGATGTTGCTCTAGTGCTTGTCATAGCTTTGTGATATTCTTATCAAATTGCTATGATTATTGGAATGTGCCACACAAGAGTGTGTTGGTGAGAGTCAAGAGACCTGTAAGTGTTTTTTGATCAACAGATTGGAGAGGTAACTAGTACCAAACCCTTCTAGCTGTCCTCGTTGCTTATATGACAACGAACATGTTAGCTTCCTTCTTTAGTATGTTTTTGATGGTCTGGAAGGCCTTTCGTTTACCTCTTGATATGACAACTACAGGAAATATAATAAATCAAACTAAGCGCATGATAGGTCGAGAGATGGATGGATACACATCACGGTCTGGCATAGCCCATGTGACCAAAATGTTTTTCAGTAACAAGCCTTCTTACTAAAGAAAGAATGCCGCATGGACAGTCTACAGGCGAAATAAGCAAGGGAAGAGTTCTGACAAAGCAATTGATCCAATTGTGGTTGATGGAAAGAGTATGGGACATGACGAATGTTAACAGGGAACATAAGAGATACTTATTTATAAATCGCCAGACAAAACGAAAAGGATTTACTGGAAGCCGCTTTCGACCATTAATCATTATTAAAGTTGCAGACGGCTGGGAGACTGTTCAAAAGTTGAAGGTGCTCAAGTTCAAGGTGAAGTTGGTTATCCAGAAAGGCAGGAACGATGTTCATCGTTTGTTGTATGACACTTTTTTTTTTACAATAGAAGGAACAATTGTATCAGAAGAATCTGAATATCAGCACAAGTATACCAATCGATATGCTGCAGTTTGTAGATGATATTAGGGTAAATTTCACTGACCTCCCCTGAGATTTCTAACAAGTGCAGGAACCTCCCCTGAAGTTTCTGAAATAACACGGCTCTCCCTTGCTTTTGCTGACAATACCCATATTCCCCCGTGTTACTATTCCGTTAAAATCCTAACAGAAGTTGTAGATTTTCTGATGATGTCACCATTATTTAACACAAACATACCT